>CABFOV010001073.1:41878-121331 GCA_902141375.1 Timema poppense
ATCATCATCATTATTATTATTATTAACACCACGTCTTACTACCCATTCAAGTTGTACACACTTACACTAATGTGTAATGGTGTGAGATGAAATGGAGGACCTACAGTTTAATGTGGGATCCGAACCACAGTGGAGACCTAGCATTTCACACATTCACAGGTTGTGATTAATACACGTCTTGTCAGAGATTAAGGAAGGGTTTGGCAATCAGACAAATCTGTGCCTTAACCGAGGATTGAACCCCAGACCCCCACCACAGAAGTCTGACACCATACCCCTAGACTGCTAGGTCACCTGTGATGTTAAAAAATGTTACAGAAAGATATAAGAACGTTGACATATATACTTATGAAAGAACTGGCTTAGTGAGGAATACTTAAATACCGGCTCAACTGACACTGCTCGCGACCCCCCTTTCAAACTCGAATGAATCCGGTACCCTGGGGACAATAGTTGCCTTCTGGTACAAGTACCCGATGAACCAAAGTTCTAGTCTCTGTGGTCCAGAAGATGGGCAGAGTGACTGCCTCTAAGTAGATCTTTATGTATCGGCTCCGATAATACCAAATCAAAGACCTTCATAGCCCAATTCAACCTAGTTGCCATACAACGGGGACAAGCTTGTTGTGAGTTGTCAGCGTTCTTTCAACAAGTTAGCTAAACCGGTTCCTTCGGTTACTTAGTTTAAAAACTGCTATTTTAGATTTAAATGCACATCCAAATCTAGGGCAGGGGTATGACAGTGAATAAAAAAAACTAAAGATTATTAAAAATATATGACTATCAACATTCTAGGTAAATAAAAACTGTACACAAAAAACTAAGTGATGACTTTAAGAAAAGACAAGAGTATTTTTGTTTCCACATTGAAGACTGAGGAGAGCACAGATGCCTTACTACCACCTAGGATATAAACAGTGAGAAAACATGTCCGAGACTGATATACAGAGTTAAATGATGAGCGTGACTTTGTTGTTCTTTTTGGAATGAATAAAGGATGTAAGAGAGTCCCTTTTCAAATGTTATCAACTCGTAAATATTGTCCCCAATGTCCATCAAGTTTGTAGGCAGAAAATAAGATGTTTCTTCATATTTAAAAACCTTAAGAACCTTAAGTAGAGGTGGTATTGGTCACATACCCCTTGAGACAATCAGTAAAGAATCTCTAAAGGGTGAGTGCTATTACCTCTTCTATGGCGGGCTTCTTACACACATAGAGTTCCTCCCAAACTCTCTCTGCTGCAACAGCCATGAGGTTGTGTCCTTGTTGGGAGGTCAGATCATCATCCTCTGCATTAGGATGAACATGCCACATGGTGCGCATGCCAGTATCCAACCTGCCAACAAACACCATTTACATAGAACATTTTTTATACAATTGTTTGAACAAATTGGTTAATAATAAAGTTCACTGCACAGCCACATACACAAGAATAGTGTGTTTAGCAGTGTATAATTGTTCAAGGCCGATAATAGTGTAACTGCAGCTGGTGACTGATGGTTTCGAATTCGACAATGAAACGAGGGTTATGTAGACCTATTCACGAACCAATACAAAAATAAAGTGGTCGAAACAACAGTACATAAGTGCACACACACACAAAAGAACCGCAAAAGCAATGTTTAGGCACAAATACACAACACAGTACATACACCTCAAAATACACATACTAAAACAATATACAAATACACAAGCCCCAGACACAAATATTAAGCTTGTTGTGTTAATATATATATACATAAGAAAACCTCTTTTCGCTTTTTGAGGTAAATGTTTTATATTTGGAAGAAGGTACAGGAAAGGTGGATAGAAACATTCTCCCTTTTGTGTTTTTTGGTTTCCTCTTTTAGGAAGTTGCGTTGCCCACTCCTCCCTGATGAGTTTTGATCGAATGAAGCCTAGGTCTTTGTCCAATGGCAGCAATGTAAAGTGTGAACTGTGTTCTTTTAATTGTAAAAGCCATTTTGTGTTTGTTCCTTTTATATGTTTTGATCCACCTTTCTTGTGCCTTCTTTCAAATATAATATAAATATTTAGCATTCCATCTTACCATCTGTTTTGGTTTATGTACTAATTACATTAATGGTTTTAAGGATTGGAAGGTTATATTTGTAGTAAGTATACCCATATTTGCGTAGAGGAAGAATGGAAATCATCCTCAGCACACCCAACCGAGATTCAAACCTCGATCTCCCCATTATTGACAGTATAGTCTACTATTTAAGTGTGAGTAGCGAGTTACACCATGGGGGCACCAAAGCGGCTATATAATAATTGCCACATATTGATATATTTACACACAAACATTCAATGTTTGTACAGTCTGTATAGATTCTATAATTACCAATAATATATAAGATCCTGTTTCAAAGTACATTTTTCAGTAATACTAATAAGCGCATTAAAAATTGTTATTAATGTTGGTCATACTTGACACATGTTTGCGACAATTGCGTTCATCTTATTGTATGGTAGTGTGTTTACCAGGTTTTCTTTGAAAAAACATTTTGAAATTTAAATACATCCATACCAGTATTTGTATAGGGAATATCACCTTTGAGGCAACTGCAGGCGTATGTAGAAAATATTTATCTTGGTTCTTTCTCGGTTAACTGTTACTAAATCTCCTCGCTTTCCATTGTTATGGTACAATGGCGGGGGAGGGGGACTTGGCATGACTCTGTTTTATTAGCAAGTAATAGGGGACAGTGGATATAGACGGAGAAAGGGAGAGGGTTGTGTTCAAGTAACAAGATTTTTGCCATAATTATAAAACTTTGTTAGGGATGAAAGTTTTACTACATTTACATAACTTATTTAATATCCTTACAACTTTGTGTATATAATAGTGTTGGGTCGAATACACTATTTATTGAATCCTAATCTTGAATCCGAATCTACATTTTATTTTCGAAGCTAGAATCCGAACACTAGCAAATTGTTAGAATTTTAATTATTTACAAATAGAACTACATCCCACAATATAGGCCTAAGCTGTAAATTAAGATTTATTTCAATCATGTTTTCAATTTTAATCAACCCCAAACACCCTTTGCCAAATAATGGTTAAAATCCAGCCAAATTAAACAATCTAGACTCATTATTGTTTAGAAATCAAATAAATCCAAAATTTGAGTGTCTCTAAGTTATTTTTAAAAGTGTTGATAGAATGAGTTATATTTCTAAGAAAAACATGTGAAATAAACAAATAAATAAGGCCTATGTACCTTTTGAACAACTTTAGTCATCTTGAGGTATTATAATTTATTTTGATAAGAAAGCTAAAATAAAAATACAAACAAATTTAAAAAAAAAGAGACTAAAGCAACATGCTCAACAATGAACCATAAATTGGAAATAGTGAACTCAATAATGCGTAAGTAAGTATTATTATTATCTTTTCAATTTATATTATCAATCTTTGCGTAGAAAACAAAAAATATATTCGATTCTTGCTATATATCGATTTCTGAGAATACATTATATTTAAAACACAAACATATTTTCGACTCTTGCAATATGTTCATTCCTATTTTATTAGGCAAGACTGTGTTTGAATATTTTTACAATTACTTCAATAGCATATTTAAAAAATAATAAACTCTTAGTTAAAATTAATTTAAAAACAAATTATGAATTAGCAAGTCGTTATTTGATTCTTAAAACTCGATAGCACTTACTATGTGATCAGATTACATGAATCGATCTTAATCAAATAACTGATATACAATACGTAGGTTGGTAGGCGTAAATAAACAGTTTAATCGGTGTATTAACTGTTGACAGTATTTATTTTTCATGAAACCCAACAAAATATCTAGTTTAAGGATTGTATGAAATAAATTGGGGTTCTTTGCATAGTTGTAGATAATTAAAACCAGTTGGGTACTAAGAATTAACAGTCATGTTTATTTAATCATCACTCTTACACTCTGGTGGCTGACTTTGTATTGTGTGTAATGTGTTCTTATTTCTCTTTTAAAAAAAGCCGTAATGAGTTGTATTTATTTTGAGTTTATTTGTAATTCTAGTTTTTATTTTCATTTTTTGAAAATCTTTAATATGTTCATTAACATATTTACAAGATTGTTCATGAGGTGAAAGTTTCAGAAGTAAGCATGCGCTGAAACGGTTGAGTCCAAGTTTCCTATAAGGTTGGATGGGTAGGGTATTAGGCAGGTTAAATTTTCTACACCTAACAATTATTATAATATATTTTTTTAAATTTTATTCGCATTTATCTCTTTTCTCTGACAAAATAATGATTACAGATTAAGTTGTGCTTTTCAACTAGGTCTAAGTAATTTTATAATTCAAAAATCAAAATATTATGCTTTGATTATGGGGTGAAAGATTCGACCATCGAATCCAATAAAACCCTGAATCTCGAATACTTGTCAGGATTCGATGGATTCAAAGATTTGAAGATTCGAGTGGCCTATCTCTAGTATATATATTTGAATTATAATTAACTAATAAACATGGAATATGAAGGGTTAAATATTCGAGCTATTCATCATATTCATCATCATCAGCATCAACTGTTTCTAGCCTGTGGGTGGGTCAATTTAGTAAAATGCCTCCATCTTCTTCTATTCTTCCATCTTTAATTGCTTCCATTCTTCTCCTCACACTTGCACACTTTCTGTTATCTGCTCCCTCCATCTATTTTTTGGCCTCCCTTGCAGTCTTTTTCCTACATACTTCATTTCCAACATTTTCTTTGGCATCCTCTCTTTTTCTATCCTCATTACATGGCCATACCATCTCACTCTTGTTTCCTCTACTATCTCATGTACTCCCTCTACCCCCACTCTTTACTGGATGACTTCATTCCTAATCCTGTTTCTCCTCCTGACAGCTAACATGCTCCTCATAAACTTTATTCTCATGGCCTCCACTTTCCTAGTCTCTTTTACATTCAATGTAATGTGTCTGCCGCATATGTGACAATGGGTACAACATACACCCTATACAACACTTCCTTAAACTTCAAGAACACTTCTCTTCTCCATAGCAGGTCTCTTACACACCTAAAGACCAACTCTCCCTTCTGTCCTCTTCTCATTAAATCCTCTCTACTTCCATTTTTCACCTCAATCATGCTCCCAATATATTTTATATCCTGTACTTTTATCAACTCTACTCCAGTCAGCTTTACTAGACCTAGACCTCTTCCTTGCCATTACCAACACATCACACTTTGCCATGCTGTATTTCATTCTACACCCTTTCACTTAATTTCATTTCTGCAGTTGTTCCTGTACTTCCTCTTCCTTCTCTACCCCCCACCTCTATATCAAGTCATCAATAAACATCATGGCTTTCATTCTTCCCTCCTTGAGCTTTCCTGCAAAGCTATTATATTTGCTAGTTACGGTTCAATTGAATTAAGCCCGGGACCTAGGGCTTAGTATTCCAACGCTCTAACCCCTGAGCTACCTGGGAGTCGTCCTGTACCCAGGGTCATTCTTTACGCAACATAAAGCTCTATCAAGTCGAAAATGGCTTTGTTATCTGATAACTTGTGTTACATTGTTCATAAAAAAAATTTAGTTTATAAAAAAATAAGTTTGTACTTGTTTATGATTTATGCATGGATGTACAGTAGGATCTGGCTCATTTGAAGTTGGTTAATTCGAATGATTGGATAATTCGAACCCACTGTTATTACCCATGAAATTCTTATACATATCAATGATAAAAAATAACATTTAATTTGAATTTTAGAAGGAAGTATTTGGATAATTTGAAGTTTATACAGGATATTGTTCATTTTTTCAAGTTTGTTGGTTTGCAGGGTTAAAGGACAGAAATTACATTTCTTTTAAAAATCTTTGTGGTGAGAGTGCAGCTGTAGATAAAGAAATGGCTAAGCAATGGTTCAGTGAATTGTCAAACATCATCAAAAGTTACGAGTCAAAAGATATTTTAAACATGGACGAGATTGGACTTTTTTTTTTAACAAAGTATCTAATGTAATTTTAAGTGCAAAAACTGATAGTCTGTTGTTTTTTTACAGTGAGTGAATTTTTACACTTTTTCATGTTGAGGTTTTTTTATTTAATGTATACAAAGAGTTTAGATACCCATTGATTAATTCATTTTTTTTAGATATCCCTTGGTCTTCGAATTAAAAAGGTTCTACTGTATTACAGAAGTTAAACTTGGAATATTCATTGTACAAATATTTATTTATAAAAAAGCTTGTTTTCATTCAAACTCAACTTGAGGTGAAAAATGCTTTTTGTATACTCCTAGTTTACATTTTACATCTTCACATTAACAGTCCGATGTTGGAGTTTTTTTAAGCATTGTCACTATCTAATAGAGCTCAAATTTGTTAATTCCAAAATTTGTAGCATATTATATAGGTTATAAATTAATACTCATTACTCATTTTCTTACTACACTAACAAAGAGAGATTTCCCTCTAAAGCTAAACGAGATTGACGAAATACAATTTGAAGAGTACTTACGTAATCTTACCGTCAGTTGTGAGTTGAATAAGACAGAAAGTTAGGCAGCCAATAAAATCAAGTTCATGATTTCCAGCACCAAACACCAAACCTCTGATAGGAACCATCAAAACATGATTTAGTAAATTAAATTAAAATAGTCCACTTTTTAAATGTATACAAGAACAGATACATAAACCAAATGGATATAATTTTTAGCTTTCCCCTGAGATCTATAAAGTTTTCATTTATCTAAATCTGTTTCTATGCAGCAAAATTAAATCATTCAAAAAAATTAAAATTAGAGTTGGGTAGAATTTCTATTTTACACATCTGACTCTCCAAATTTACCTTCAAATCTTGAATCTTGGAAAATATTATGGATATAAGAGGAAATATAAATATGATTGAATAGGAGAAAATACAAAAAGTAACTAAATGTTAACAATCTTTCTTATAATCCATTCATTATAACATTCATACAATCAGTTAAGCGTTAAATTACTGGTCTGGGGCCTGGTTGTTGAGTTCATCCTATTATTATATTGGTTTTGAGCCACCATAAGCAGTATAAGAACTCGAAATCAAATTTTAATTTTTTCGAGGATTTGAAACTTGAATTTGAAATTTTCTTGAATCTCTAATATCCTTCAGGATTTGTGAAATTTGAGGGAGTAGAAGATTTAAGGGTTCCATCCCTAATAAAAATCTATGGCATACAAAATTACTTATAAAAGGCTACAGTTGTAATGGTGTTAGTACATACTAGAAAATAAATAAATAAACAATAATTATTCAATTAAGCACTAAAACCACACAATAGTTTACATGCCAGTAAGTTTTAAAGTAAACTGTTTACTAAGCACAAATGTTTGTTAGTTTGAGATCTGAGTAATTACCTGTGATTAGTGAGTTTGTGAAGTGCTTCCAGCACCACCATCTGATCAGCGATACTCTCTGTTCGTCTCGACAACAAGAACAGTATGGTACGATTCAGACAGTGATAGAGACCTTCGAGGGAGAAGGACGACGGTCGGCGTTTAGCCTGTGAGATCAGCTTTACCAAGAAGTCAAAAACTTCATGAGGATCTTTAGCGAATGTTCCTGTCAGAGCATCAAGAACAAAATTACTTTAAAGGTGAAGTATCGATAGTAAAATGAACCAAAATAATCAAAATTAAGTGGCTATCATTAAAGTGGTAAAAGTTTCAAAGAATTAGCTGAAGCAAAGCTTAATGTAAAACATCAAGATTTTTAAATGAGAAAGTTACATTAATATTGATTGGAGTAAAGTGCTAGCCTCAGGATCCGATGTTTGTGGGTTCAAACCCAACCGGGGTCAACAGATTTTTCCTGAGCAACATATAAAAGGGGGACGAACACAATATAGTCTTTACAATTAAAAGAAGAACACAGTTCACACTTTACACTGCTGCCAATAGACAAAGAAGTAATGGTTGCCTCTTAAAGAAAATTGATCGTCATCGCCCAATCCCCCGAACCAGGTTTCATTCCTTTTCCTGTGTTTGCCCTTTATGTTGTGCCTTTTACATGTTCCTATCTATGTGTTCTATCATTCTTAACCACTTTCCTTTTTCTCCCCTTTTGTGTTTTTTTGGTTTTCTCTTTTAGGAAGTTACGTTGCGTGTTTCACACTCCTCCCTGATAAGTTCCGATAGAATGAAACCTGGGTCGGGGGATTGGACGGTAACAATCAATTTTCTTTAAGAGGCAACCATTACCTCTTTGTCCATTGGCAGCAGTGTAAAGTGTGAACCGTGTTCTTCTTTGGCTATATTGTGTTCGTCTCCCTTTTATATGTTTCTATTCATCTTTCCTATACCTTCTTCCAAATATAATACAATTACCTCATAAAGCGGAAAAGAGGTTTTCCTTATAGAGTTAGATCTACTTCCACAAATTCTTCATTAATTCATGTGACCTGCAGCTGCCAGTTTTGATTGATATTATCAATAAGTATAAAATTAAAATAATAAAACAATCAACTATCAAATTTGAATGCAAAAACTATGGTTTTGTTTCCTAAGGGGTCTCTAAATCTCTATTCATAAGAAAATTATTAATGTAGCTGATTTACACATTTCATTTAAATAAGTCATTTATAAATATTACATCAATTTTAATACAATCTTAAAGTGCATTCAGAACACCTAAAGGAAAAAAATAATTTTTAAAGCAAAAATGTTAATGCTTAGCAGTAAAAATAACAAATATATTTTAAAAATTACTAACTAAAATTATACTAAAATAGATCAACTTTGGATTAATTAATTGATGACAATTTTATACAAACCAAAGGCAGAGTAATGGGTACAAAGATGCAGTGGCAGTGAGTGGGGTCCAATAGTGGGGATGGGGGGAAAGCAAGAGAATACCGCCAGATAGGAGGGGGAAGGGGGGATAGTGGAATACCTGACAGTAAGTATAAACTTCCTGAGTCCTGTTGCCACCCTACCTAAAGTGTTTTCTTGTAAAATTGTAATAAATTGCATGCATTTATACTTTCTCTCTTATGTGAGTTTTATATATCTCTCTCTTATGTTATTTACATTACAGGAAATTATAGGCAAGGTAAATAAACAGGTGCATTTAGCTGTACAAAATATATAATAATATTATGCAAACATGTATAAACATGTTTACATTGTCATAAGTGAAAGCTATGTATCAAAATAGGTTGCATCTTGTAAAGTTCTCTTTGATCTTAACATTAAAATAATGACAAGAATCTTTGTTTTCATCTAGAGCACACTTCTAAACATTCATCTAGGTTTAATCATGGGTTTTTTCAATGGAAGCATTGCCAAGTACATCATTCTACTATAGCTGTAGACAAAGGTATTGTTAAAAATAACCTCAAAAGTCTCCCGAGGTTCAGTTATACAACTTGATCGTGGGAATTTCCAGATGTGAACTCCAAAACTAATCTGGAAATTAATTTGCAGCCAGTTTTTCAATGTTATTTCCTGGAGAATACATAAATTTCTGCAGATAAGCTGTCACTCTTGATCTCATAAGCTTCCTCTTTATCACAACAAGTTTATTTGAACTCTTCATCATTGACAGACTCATGTGTAAATGAAGCCACCAGCAATGTTCCCAACAATATTGTCAAGGAATGGATAATAGGCCGTTGTTAGGTAAAAGTCATGAGGTGAACTAAAAGCTGGAGAAACATCTTCTCTGCTAACTTTCTATGGCACTTTGCCCCTTTGTGGAATGACTGGTCCTTCAAAACCACGATTTTAACAAAATATCACCTTAAACCAAACCTTGTCAAACTCATTTTCAATGCGAAGATATGTAATATTTGTTACAATCTGATTGGCAACGTCAACAACCTCATTGATTGAAACATCATGATTTTGTATGTATTTTGAAAGCATATTTGTCTTGACACTCATTTTATGAAATTCGACCCAAACACAAATTAAAATTTTGTTATGCACAACATCAAACTATGAGCCACACCACCAACCTTTGGATCAGTCACTTCAATTTCTTCCAGAGTCTGTATTATTTCTAACAAATGCTGTTGCACAGCTTGAAGATTTTCAATTATTCTACTGTTATATCATGTGTGACTGACTTAGTACTTTGAGAGATAAATTTAATCTTGATTCTTGCCTATTACTTTCAGCAATAGCTAAGTCCATCATCATGGTAAATTCTGCATGACATTCATATGAGGCTGTGATAAAATGGTAAAGTTGTTTCACAGTACTGAAAACATTGCGGACAGTGGTAATATTTATTGATATATCTACAAGAAAAAGATTCAGTGAATGCATCTAACAGTGGAAATAAAGAACATGTGGGTTCTTTTCCTTGAGTCTTACTGCTCCACCTTTATATATTCCTGACATATTTGCTGCCCTGTCAGAGCATTGGGATATAATGTTAGAGGGATTTAGGCATACTTCTTTCAGCATGGACAGGAGTAGATTATACAATATATCACCATTCGTGAAATCTGTTTTGTAAAAACCAAGGAATATTTCTTGTATTTTTAATTCATCCGTGATATTTATAATCGCTATAGCCAATTGTTTACGATTTACTATTGCTAGTGTTTCATCCACCCTTATAGAGAAATGCTTGCTTTTTTTTAAAACTTTCAAATATGGTGGTTTTTGTTCGACTACCCATAATGTCCAACATCTCATTTTGTATATTCTGACAAACATAATTAAACTATTTTTCTTGCTCCAAAAACATTTTCTTCAAAAGCAAATTATCTGACAATCACAATTTCAACATGTCTACATTACTACCCCAATTATCTGAGGACTCTTCTTCCCTATGGCCTCTTCCTGTTAGGACTTGTCTAGCAATAAATGGTAAAATTTCTAACATGACCTTAAGGCCCTCAAGTTTTTTTTTTTTTCACTTAAATGTGGTGGGAAGAAATCATATCTGCTAAACTATCTTTAGACCCTCATAATAAATGTTTCATCATAACAACCACTACTACCAAATAAGCAACATGGAAAACAAAATGCTTTGTAAACTAAAGACACTTTACTAAAGCCATTTAAATTGTGAATATCATGCACTTCTAACATCTTCTTCCTTTTGTCTCTGGGAAATGTGTCAGAGAGGCTGGAAAGAGCAGCATTCTACCACACAAAGTGGAGCTCTACTGTGAAGGTGAGGTATACACTGGGTAACATCTGAAGACTGTATACAACTCCAGTAGGTTTGCTCACCTGGCTCATTAAAAAGGAAAAATTTGAACATTTACATATATTAACACAGGTAAGAATACTCGCAAAAGAAGTAGTCCCTATTGTAGCAGCAGAAGTTTGAGGGCCATCGACTTCTTATTTGGTGTTATGCTTTTAACTAAAAAAGCGAAATAACATTTTTTCTACAATCCTTTTCATTTTCTCTCACTCGTGGCAATGACACAAGAAACAATAGCAGTCAATAACACTAAAAGAGCATCAATTTCACAAATATACTAATAACGTAACAAATAACTCTCAGAGATTTAAAAGAATGTCAAAATATTGTAGAACTCAAAGGACAATGTTTTAACAGCTATAACGCCAGGCTATTACTGTCTGTGGTGTGGTGTCAAGGTCAATAATAGTGTGCAGTAACTTAGTGCACATCAGTCACTTTTAAATAACCAGTGATGTGCATGTACATCCGCCTCGTGCAGCACATAAATTCCCACAAAACTATTCAATATTTCTAATTTAAATAGAAAGTGGGAGTGTTCAAGAGTTCAGGATTGGTGCAGATTTCACACTCCTGGGTCTGGGTGTTACCAGGATAGCTGCTGCAATAGCTATATATTTCTTTTGGAAATTCGCTCAAATTAAAAAAAATGGTGGGGGAGAGTGGGGAAACTTCTACCCTGATCTCTCTAATCACTGCCAATATGTTCAAGGGAAAGCTTGAAATAAGATTTATTAACTGCTAAATCAACAATTCATTTTGCTGGAATTGCTTGATAGATTACATATTCATATTATGAACAGCTAGCCAAAACAATCTAACCTTACTTTTAAGCAGCCTCAACTAATTTTAGTCTACGAGATTTACTTCAAACTATTTCAATAAGCATACGGTATGACAGTCTTTGATGTAGACACAGGGTTATTATAATTATGACATCATTAAAACTTCAATACATCCAAAGCCCACAAATAGACAACAATATTTACACTTCAATAACTGCCACCCATTCAACACTTTTGTTATATGCACTCACCGCTTCTGCTCCAAACTTAAAAAGTCTTCAAAAACACCTAGAAAATATTAAAGCTGACTTCTGACAGTCAACATATAGGTATATACCTAATTTTGACCGTCTGAAATGACAGCTGCTAAACACATGTTTTTGCAGATCTTATGATTCGGCGTAGGGATACATAATTTGGTCTGGTAACTTCTCAAAGCGTTCAGCTGTGAACTGTCAGTCAGCACCAAACAAGCCATGGGGCTAGTGTACCTAGATCATAATGGAATGGGCAAGGTGCATTTGTGAATTTGAACCATTCCATTCAAGCGTAGGTAAAGTATGATTTTGGTAGGAAGAACAGTATAAGTTAGTTACTAAAGTTACTTAAACAATGTTAATATATTCATACATAAAGTCATGTCATCTGCAGATGTCACTTTTGATGGATATTATCAATACCTATCAAATAACACAAATAATGTAAGAAAATGCTATCAATGTTGGTCACAAATAAATAGGTTTTGATTTTCTCTATTGTTCTTCCAACCAAAATCAGTGTACTCAGCTTACTGTGAAACTGGCCTTATACTTCTAGAGTCTAGTCAAGTGACTAAGTACCACCCAAATCGAAAAAAGCTCGATAAAATATTAGTCAGGTTTTTACTAGAGATGGGCCATTCGAATCTTCAAATCCTTGAATCCACCGAATCCTGCCAAGTATTCGAGATTCGAGGATTAGGTGTTTTACCGAATTCGATGATCAAATCTTTCACCAATTAAACAAAGCATAATATTTTGAATTCAAAAATTACTTAGTTAAGCCTACTTGAAAAGCACAGCTTAATCCATAATATTTATTTTGTCGAACAGAAGAGATAAACTTGAATAAAATCTTTTTTAAAAAGAAAAAATATTGTTAGGTGTGGAAAATCTACATGCCTAGTACCCTACCCTCCTAAATGTATGGGAAACTTGGACTCAACCGTTTCGGCACATGCTCACTTCTAAAACTTTCACCTCACAAACAATCTTGTAAATATTTTAATCAACAAATTAAAACTCTTCAAAAACAGAAAATAAAAAATTAAATTACAAATAAACTCAAACTAAATAAAATAAATTACAGATTTTTTTTAACAGAAATAAGAACAGATTACGGATGATACAAAGTTAGCCGCCATTACACACATCGTCAGCCGCCATGACGTATATTATGTTTACTCGCCCGAGTGGTGATTAAAATAAAAATACTGTTAATTCTTACTACCCAACTGGTTTTAATAATCTACAACTATGCAAAGAACCCCAATTTATTGCATACAATTCTTAAGTTCGACATTTTGTTGGGTTTCATGAAAAATAAATATTGTCAACAGTCAGACAGCAATAAAACTGTTAATTTATTCCTACCGGCCTACGTATCGTATATCGATTGTTTGTTTAAAATTGATTCAGGTAATCTGATCACTTAGTAAGCGATCTCGAGTTTTAAGAATTAAATAATGACTTGCTAATCCATTATTTACTTTTAAATTGATTTTAACTTGTTTTTTATCAATTTTTTAAATATGTTATTGAAGTAATTGTAGAAATATTCAAACGTAGTCCTGCCTTATAAAATGGGAATGAACATATTGTAGTCGAAAATATGTTTGTGTTTTAAATAAAACATATTCTCAGAAATTGATATATTGCAAAAATCGAGAATATTTGTTTTCTACACAAAAATAGATAATGGGTATATAAGAAAATACTAATAAAACATACTTAGGCATTATTGAGTTCACTATTTACAATGCATGTTTAATTGTTAAGCATGTTGTTTTAGTCTTTAATAAAACATCCATTTTTTTATTTTTGCTATCTTAATAGAATAAAATATCCTTTAATGAGTTTTAAAGTTGATCAAAAAATAATCTGTATATTTCACATGTTTTTTTAGAAACTTAACTCATTCTAACAATACTTTTAAAAATAATTAATAGACACTAAAATTTTGATTGATTTGATTTTTAAACAATAATATGAGTCTAGATTGTTTAATATGGCTGAATTTTAACCTGTATTTTATTCGAGGGGTGGTTGGAGTTGATTAAAATTGAAAGCACGATTGAAATAAATCTTAATTCACAGTTTAGGCCTATATTATGAAATGTAGGTTTATTTTTAAATCATTAAAATTGATAACATTTTGTAGGATTATAATTCGAGATTCAGAAATAAAATGTAAATTTGAATTCGAGAAATAGTGGATTCGACCCATCTCTAGAAATTTTGTTGCATGTTTCACCCTCCCTCATGATGAGTTCCAAAAGAATGAAACCTAGGTTGGGGGATTTGGTGTTAAAGAGCAAAAGACAGGCATTTCTTGTTTTTAAAGTGACAGCAATGTAAGATGTGAACTGTGTTCTTTTAATTATAAAAACATTTTGTGTTTGTTCCTTTTTTATGTCTTTTTGTCCCTCCTTGCTGTACATTATTTCACTATGGTATTTTATGGAGTTTTTGAGATATTTTAATAATACATTATATTTAGGGCTGTAAATATTGATTCCTTGATACCTTCAATTCTTACTGGTATCGAAAGAATGGTGAATCGATCTTAATATTAAGATTCTCACTGCTTTGATTCTTACCTCTCAATAAAACCGGTAACTAAACAAAATGGCAACAATCAAAATAGCTAATAGTCAATTATCTCTCATATTAGTTTAGTTGCAGTTTCACTTATATGCCAACAACTTTGATGCTTTTTTTTTAACGTAAAGTGAGACTGTCAGAATACATGAATTGATTCCAAGCAAACAATTGAGATATAATATGTATGTAGACTAGGGATGGTAATTTTCCATAATATATTGATATATCTATCGTTAGCAAATTAAAATGGCTGCACTCCTGTGATTATATTATTTGTCACTTTTCAATGTTTTATACTTTATTTAGCCCTTTGAATAGGATAAGTTCAATAAAAAACATGTCAAAAATCGATTTAGTTAATAAAAATATAGCAAAAAAAAATTATATTTATTTAATTCTTTAGATTATTGATTTATCGTTGCCAAAACTTCATCACTAATTTCTAGCAAGCTAACGTCCATAGAATCAGTTATGTTGGACAGACAAATTAATTTTTTTTATAACATGTGGCATGTGTTCTTATTTCCGTTATAAAAGCCGCAATTTATTGTATTGATTTTGGGTTTATTTGAATTTTGGGTTTGGATTTTTAGTTTTGAGGAATTTTAGTGTGTTTAATAAATATTAATAGACATCCATATAATTGTGAGATTAAGGTTTCAAGTGACCATGTGTAATGGTACAATACAATAATGCTTGTATAAATAATCGAAATTGAAAATTAAAAAATCGAGGTTGAACTTATGAATCGAAATCGAGTAAAACAGGTATGGTGATATCTCTAATTATAACACATAGTCTAATAATCAAACAATGTATGTATATAGTATAGTAGCATATAGATAGTAACCTTGCCATAGCTTGTCAACTATCCTAGCGGCCAGATAACAGACGTTGGGAGCAATGTACTGCAAACCTCCGCCAGGAACCACGGGCAGTGCGGCTTGTTCTCCTATCAGTACATCTGCCGCCAGCAAGTGTTCCATCAAGGTTCCCAAAACCTCAGTCTGGAACCTAGTTTGCTGCATCACACTTGCATGCTCTGGGGATGCCTGTAGCAAACAAAGTATCTTACACTACCCTCAAAAGTCTAAAGGTACGTTTCCTTCAAGACAGCTGACGCATGTGGTCGCCACACGCGACCCAAGCTCCCAGTGCTGTTTTCTTCCATCGTCAGTCACGTGCAATCATTGATCTGTGAATGTGGTATTGT
Source organism: Timema poppense (assembly GCA_902141375.1). Taxonomy (NCBI): domain Eukaryota; kingdom Metazoa; phylum Arthropoda; class Insecta; order Phasmatodea; family Timematidae; genus Timema; species Timema poppense. Next base: position 57,904 of record CABFOV010001073.1, read on the forward strand.
TTCATCACAATGAGTGAAGACAATAATTTGTTACTTCATTTTCTGCTAGAAAATACTTAGTATGACGAAATATGACAAATGTGTTAAGATGAGGTAAATGCTGATGTGAATTACCGTATATTTTCAAAGGACGACGAAAAAGGGTTATTTCACAACACTACTTAATTGACATTTGTTGCAAGATGAAAAAAAGTTTAGAGAGTTTTCAGAGTGAACATTTCTCAGTTTAACTTCAGCCTTGATTTGATAAAAGATTATATCAAAAGTGATTCCTACAAAATAGTTTAGTATGCAATCACCGCTGATGAAAAATTAGCTATAACATTAAGTAAAAATGACAAGTTTATTTCTCATCAAGCATAGCTTTATTAAAGTGCCTTACTAGAATTTAGATATTTTTTTTAATCATACTATGAATTTGATAAATGCGAACCACCACCATCTCTTAAGTTCATGCCACTTATCAGAGCAGGTGGCTTTGCCAACGTCAATGGATTTTATGTGAGAAATTAATTTATGAAATACTTCAACAGTCCTCAAGGTAAAACTGTATGGCAAACTAATTATGTTAGAAGAACAGACTCTTCCCAGTAAATATTTACAGATAGTTAAAGTAGATTAAAATATATTTAATTGGAAAGCATTATAGACATAATAATGTTAATATTTTACTAACATAATACTATTCAATTTTATTCATTAATGTTCGTATAGTTATTTTTAACACATACACTTTTTACATCATAAAAATGTAGACTATTATAAATTAATTTTCTTTGTCTTTATTTACCCGATTTTCCTAATTGACCTGGTACTTCTTTCCACACATTATCCATAATGACTCGATCCTTTAAAAGAGGGATCTCTAAATCATACAGTGATGGGTGTTTTGCAACTGTTTCCACCAACTTTTAATCTTCCAACACAGTAAACAACACTTTTGAATCACCTATGTTGAATGAAAACCTTTAAAAATTAGAGAAAAGCTTTCCAAACACATGGGCGGCTGCAGCTAGACTGCTTCAAGAGGAGCGGGGCCATGATGGCTAGAGCTGTTGACAGCAGACGCAAGCGGCCGACGCCTGTAAGGAAATGCCTCCATTGCTAAACATGTGTAGCAGTCCTCCGAGGCGGGTGCGCTGCGTTGGCCGCATGCGTCAGCCATCTCTAAGGAAACATAACTTTACAGTCCATGGGATCACAGTCCGTTGCATACCATAGGTCAGTCTCACAATGCAAACTTTATATAATAGTTTACATAAACATGATTAAGTAGAATTATCATCAACATATGCTGCCACCATACCTCCATTTTCCTGTTTCCTTCCCCCCTTCTTCTCCTCTCCCTTGCTGTTTTCGGTTCCTTCCATCTTTTCCCTCGTCGCCCTTGCTGTATTGTTCCTACATGCTATGTTTCCATCGTTCTCATTGGCATTCTATCTTTCTTCATACTTGTTACATGCCCATACCATCTCAGCCTTGCTTCATCTACTATCTCATGTGCTCCATGTACACCCACTCTTTCCCAGATAACTTCATTCCTAACTCTTGTTTCTTCTTGTGACAGCTAACATGCTCCTCACAAAATTCATCCCTATAGCCTCCATCTTACATCCAATTTCCACGTTTTTTGCTAAAATTATGTAGCTAAAGGTAGACCACTGCCTGCACATATATCTAAGTAAGAGTATTTAAGAGTCAGGAAATATTACCTCCAGCACTAGGTCAATAGTTGGTGGCCCCTTCCCTGAAACAGGTAACGAGAGTGAGTCGACCACAATCACACGAAGGAAGTCCATCACAAACTTTCTTGCCGGATGGTTACTCAGCTCTCTAGATGGTGACCGGATCATGATTGGATGTTCTCCAGTTGGATACATCTGGAAATCAAACAATCCAGTTACTAAGGGTGAGCGAATATTTGAAATTTCAAATAATTCCAAATAATTAACGGTTGAATATTTTATTCAAAAGTTTGAATAGCAAGATCAAATATCAGTGTCATAAATCTCTTAAGAGTCATGTACAGACGAGTATGTATAGTTTTTATTTTTTCCTTGAAGATGCTTAAAAAATTAATTTGTAATCAAATCAATATAGGTGAATTTAAACAAAATTTGTCATTAGTGCTCTAATTCATTTTCAAGTGGGCTGTAAAAGTATTTTCTTTTTCTTAAACATGAAGTATTCAATCCCTTTAAAGATTGCAGTGCATACTAGAACATTAATTTGCAACCTTATTTAACTTGTAAGGATTTTTTTCAGGTCAATATATTTTAGAGCATGTATCGACTTATATAATTTTAAAGAGACAGATATATTATTTTATTTGCCAACAGACTTTAGTCACTATGTTAAAAAATGAATATTGAAAATTGAGTTTTAATTTATCCAAATCTAGTGAGAAAGGAGATATTTTTTATGAATTCTGGCAAGAATTTTACTAATGTGAATTGGCACCACTGCTTCGCTCACTTCCTATGCTCAGTGAGCTCTAGTTATGGAAAGAATAGAGTAAAAGTAGTCGACTACACCTTTTGTGTATCGTAATCGGCTTTACTCTTACTCCAGAAATACTCAAGTAAAAGTAGTTGGGCCCTGTTCTTTTAGTTGCTCCTTTTCTTTATCTTCATATATAATACACAATATTTGTTGTTATACTTAACATGTTACTTTAATACAAAATCTTTTCTCCGATACAGTTCATTTTTTGGTCACACACTCTTATCAGCGCACAATTTATAACAAAGTTTAATCCCCATTCGACATTTTATCAATAATACATCTTTGACCATATCAGGAGCAGAACTGAGGGCACCTAGCCTGGTTGGCACACACACTACCAACTGTGGTAGTGTTGAATTTATGCTAAGTTATTTGGTAAAGGTTCGAGCCCCAACCTGATTACTAATGGTGACAGTGTATATGTAATAATCCTTAAACCGAACAACCCCCTAGTGATAGTAATAGGGTTCTTCAGTCGAAAGTAAATAAATCGTATGGTAGTGTATTTATTGTGGCTGCACATAAAATATACTTTGAAAAATTTAATATTGCTTCGGCAATTGCAGCACAATCTAGTATATTGAACTATACGAATGAAGAAGTATATTATTAATTTTGATGTGAATGATAAGAGCTGACCTAACTCTTCATTGTTCAACATCACAACTGTCTAAGAGTGACACGCTCTTCAAGAGCAAGTATGGTGCCAATCAAGATAAGCACTCTGCAACTTTAAAACACCACCATAAATAAATGAATATGTTTCACAAATAAACTTTAACTATTATTTTAATATAAAAAACATAATATAGGTATACTTATTTAAAATTAAAATAAAAATGTTTCTAATAAACAACTTTTTCATGTATTCCTATAAACATTTTAAGAGGTATAAAAGTTATTCAATTGGTTCCAAATCCCATGTAAGATTTTGCAGGTGATGTTCCCCATAATTATTAAAACCACCATAAAGTTACCATCTTTCCCACTCAAGTGGAAATATACTTATGGTGTGATATTTATATGTAGACTTTTGAAGCTGGGAAAAAATGTTAATTTGCATAATTTGGGTGAAAAAATGTGGTTTAAGAATCTGTTTTTCTGGTGTATATTGCTTTCACTAGAGGCATCAGTGAATGTTGTATATTAAATAATGGGTGCTTATTTCGTATAAATACGTGTGTTCATTTTTGAGCTACATAATTGCAACTCCGCTGGTTAGAAAAAGGATAGTGTTAACGGGGAAATCAATGAGATAGAAAGAGACGTGTCTATAAGCGCATCTACTGCAATTTAAGAGCGAAACGACCTATTGGTATTTATTATTTGGTTCATAAATGTATAGAGGTATTGTACATATTTATAATATTTAGGTATTTTAGTAACCATTCATCACATGAAATATAATATAGCTTGACATTTATTAAAAATTTGCATAAAATTATAAAGTATATGTCAATATATTAACAAGTGTTAAGAGAAAAAGAAATACCCAAAGGTTTTTCTCTTTCTCATGCATTGTAAAACAGACGACAGCTCGAAAATTTTAGACACAGACATCGAAATCAAATTGAGCATTGGCTGTTTTGATCTGTGTTAGGATAGGCTTATTGAACTTAGTATTTTTCATTCTTAGCTTAAATTAAATAGTTTGACCATGGCTAACTGTCGAGAATTAACATTTATAGCGATGATCAAGCCACATTTTAAAATCTCCTAGCCATAAAATATATTGATAAATGATAACATCCATCACTAACATTTTGATGAGTATGAAGAAGAAAATTTCCAATGCACTTGTATAATTCAAACACTAACCTGTGGGTGAAATTCGATTTTAATTCAGTGATTTCCAACCTTCTGTCGGGTTTGACACCAATTTTTGTCTTCGAGACCATCGCGACCCCTTGATGGCCAACAAATATTAATATCCTGGGTTCTTAAATTTAATGTTCTAATATTCTTACTAATCAGGGATATTCAAATTTTAACAGCGCATCTTACTACCTGTTTGGGTTATAAGCATATGTACTAATTTCGCTAATGTGTTATGGATGAAAAAGGTTGAATTAATGATAAGTGTACCCAAAGTTGCGAGGAGGAAGAGTGGAAAATAATTTAGGGAAAATCAATGCCAGAACCGTCAGTTAGAATATTAATCCTGACCTCATCAGTTAAACAAAACTAGCGTGCTGTTAAGCCGTGTTTTATTTAATTCCTATATCTATATTATTCTATATTATTTATATGAAAGCGACTCAAATGTGGGTATTTTGAAAGCTATGATAGCAGCGCCTCTTGCCTAAGCACGAGACTCCTACAGCAAACTAAGTCAGCAAGCAACTACCTGAGTTAGGTAACCAAAAGACACCTAATTAGTAACTAAATTGTTTTTAATGTATTTGAATTTTGCACCTTCCTATAGTAATAATAAATTAAAAAAGTAAACATAACACTATAATCTCCACAAGCAATGTGATACCACCCAACAAATGCCACAATCCAGGATGGGGTCGTGGCTCCCAGGTTGTATACCATTGGTATAGTACCTTAGTTCACTTAGCTATCAGCACGAGAAATGGTTGTATTTGAATCTCTATCAGTGAAAGCCTGACCTGTTGGTCTTTCCGCGGGGCGAGTGGAGTTTGTACCCTTATGACACCGTTAGCGAAAGATGGGAAGGGGAGTCATGGAGGGGGTAAGAACTGTCAGACGAGGCCATATATTTCATGCTTGAATGCGCTAAGTTAATATGCAATCCGCTTCATAAAATTGCTTCGAATTCGCCAAATAGCCAACATTGTTAAGTAAACTACCCTTAATTTTGGGTTTGGATATCTAATTCCAAAAACTTCTCTGAGGGACCCTATTAAAACCTAAGATATCAAGTTTCAGCCTGATCGATAAAATGGTTTAACCTCTATGCAGATATTCAAACACACAAACAGGCGGCATCACAAAATTAATTTTTTCGATTTCAGGGGATAATGAAACGTCGATATTTATCAGAATTTTAATTTTTTTCTACAATAACATTAATTTCTCTACCTGAGAGGTACAAGCAAGTAAAAATTATTTCCACAAATTGAATTAAAAGTTTTTTTTAACATAGTTATAGAGGTCTTGACTGTAATGTCTACTGCTTTTTCAATTCTTTACGTCTCAATATCCTTATGAACTAACTTCGTGTTCACACTTTAGGGATTGTATGAGAAAGGTATAATTTAGAAAATGTGTATCAACATTTGTGTGGAGATAAAGTGGAAAATCGTTTAGGCAAAATAATCTCAAATCATCAGGCGAGTTTTGAAACCCGATATTAGTCATGATAAATCAGGTTGTAGCTAGGACGATAAAACTCCATATATGTGTGTGTGTGTGTGTGTGTGATCATATTAGCTTAACTTGTACAGACAGTTGTTTATATCTAAAAGTAAATGTTTTTAAAATGGCTTATAACTGATTATTCACACTCTTATTAATATCAATAGCATAGACAAAATCACAAAACTATATTTACTATTATTATTTAGGGGTGTGAGAGGTGGACATTTTTTATTCAGTTTGAGATAGAGAGCTCTACTATTTTGGGTGGAATTGAGAACAGGTAGTTTTAAATCCCTAATTTCGGGATGGTTTTGAGAATATATATATATTTCTTCTTCTGCTTCTTCTTCTGTGTTGGGTGTTAAGATTCGGATGGACACCTACTATATAAGAACGATAAAGTTGTATAGCCTTTTTCTCAAAAACTATACATAATAATAACATGCAGTATTTTGTATTCTCTTTAACTTGTAAATTTAATATGAACTATATCAAGAAGAAAGTTACAAATTAATATTTACTTTGTTACAATAAAGTGAAAGACAATTAGTGTCAAGTCAATGGTTTTATCCTAACGGGATATAAATGGGGTGAGGGAAGGAAGAGTAGATAGGCTCACAAAAAAAATATGGAATGATAGATAATGTCAAAACGGGTTTGGGGAGGAGAGGGAGAGGTGGTTCGGATAACATACCCATCTGGCAGGAAACGGCTGAACTTTTTCAACAGTTTAGACATGATTTAATTTGAAAATACCAAATTTTGTTTAAATCATTATATTATAAATAGTCATCATGCATGATAGAACAATAATTATGATAGCATCATAAACTATATTCTTGTATTTAATGTTTGATTTAATTTTAAATTAATCAAAATTATGTCTTATTGTAACAAAGTAAATATTAATTTGTAACTTTCTTCTTGATATAGTTCATATTAAATTTACAAGTTAAAGAGAATACAAAATACCGCATGTTATTATTATGTATAGTTTTTGAGAAAAAGGCTATACAACTTTATCGTTCTTATATAGTAGGTGTCCATCCGAATCTTAACACCCAACACAGAAGAAGAAGCAGAAGAAGAAATATATATATATTCTCAAAACCATCCCGAAATTAGGGATTTAAAACTACCTGTTCTCAATTCCACCCAAAATAGTAGAGCTCTCTATCTCAAACTGAATAAAAAATGTCCACCTCTCACACCCCTAAATAATAATAGTAAATATAGTTTTGTGATTTTGTCTATGCTATTGATATTAATAAGTGTGTGAATAATCAGTTATAAGCCATTTTAAAAACATTTACTTTTAGATATAAACAACTGTCTGTACAAGTTAAGCTAATATGATCACACACACACACACACACACACACAAGCACGCACACACACACAAGCACACACACACACACAAGCACGCACACACACACAAGCACGCACACACACACACACACACACACATATATGGAGTTTTATCGTCCTAGCTACAACCTGATTTATCATGACTAATATCGGGTTTCAAAACTCGCCTGATGATTTGAGATTATTTTGCATAAACGATTTTCCACTTTATCTCCACACAAATGTAGATACACTTTCTCTAAATTATACCTGTCTCATACAATGATATATTATTGATAAAATGTCGAATGGGGATTGAACTTTGTTATAAATTGTGCGCTAATAAGAGTATGTGAAAAAAAATGAACTGTAGGGGAGAAAAGATTTTGTATTAAAATAAAACAAGTTAAATATACCAACAAATATTGTGTATTATATCTGAAGATAAAGAAAAGGAGCAACGTCGATACATGCTCTAAAATATATTGACCTGAAAAAAAAAATCTTACATGTTAAATAAGGTTGCAAATTAATGTTCTAGTATGCACTGCAATCTTTAAAGGGATTGAATACTTCATGTTTAAGAAAATACTTTTACAGCCAACTTGAAAAGAGAATTAATTAGAGCACTAATGACAAACTTTAAATTCACCTATATTGATTAGATCACAAATTAATTTTTGAAGCATCTTCAAGGAAAAAATAGGAACTATGGTGAGAAACAGTGATAACATTAATACAAAAGACAATATCTATAAATAACAGTAAAATAGAGTAAAATATTATCAATGTTTATGGCAAACAATTTGTTTATATTGTCTAAAAGGTGCTCCTAATGTCCATACATTTAACTTCTGTTCCTCTGGCCTAAGCTGTATAATCGAGAGGACTGGCTGATCTAGGATACTAATATCCTCTGCAGCACATCCCTTACCATACAATACATGTTAAGAAAAATAAAAAGTAAAAACTAATTACAGCAATGTGTTTAATTGGAAACCAGAAATAATTTAGAACACAATACTTTCTAACATTCTAAGTAATGTTGGCAGCTTTATAGGAGTCTACGAATTTCAAATAATTACTTAAAATTTTTCAAATAATTTGATTGAATTAACATACTGATTTGGCTTCACTCTAGTATACAATAGTAAGTTAAGAAGACTCCTTCCTGCTGCCCTCTATCAGAAGTGTGACAAAGCTTTTACGTTAAACATTCCTTCTGTTAAACCTCAAATCGGCAATTTGTGGCTATGATTTAGGATTTCTCTTAAAGGTGTATGTTTCAAAACTGTCTGAATGGATACCATTCCCAGTAAATACAATTCCAATTTTTGTGGATATAATTCAGGATTTTCACAAAAGCAGTGTATTACAAAACTGTCGGAATGGATACCATTCCGAGTAGATACCATTCCGAGTAGATACCATTCCGAGTGGATACAATTCAATTTTTTGTTGATATAATTAAGGTGGATACAATTCCAGTTTTTCACAAAAGCTGTTTATTACAAAACTGTTGGAATGGATACCATTCCAAGTGGATACAATTCAGCTCCCCTTAAGCATCTAGTTTTTTTTTTCTTTCTAGTAACGAATGAAGAATAACAGAAGAGTCGTGAATGATAAACAATCCTAACTCTTTTTGGGAACGAATGAATGAGAGCGAAAAAAAGAGTCGTGAATGACAAAAACTCCTGACTTTTTTCAGAATGAATGAATGAATGAAAGAGCGCAAAAAAAGTTTTGTGAATGAGAAAAACTCCTGACTCATTCCAGAACAAATGAATGAGAGCAAAAAGAGAGTCATGAATGACAACAACTTTCTAAGGTCAGCGAAGAAGGGCGGTTGGAAATTATGCAGAAGCGATGTGTTGATAGCCAAGACTAGCTAAATCAAACCGGACATTGAACGAAAACGCAAAGCAAGTAGGCAGAGATAATGATAGTGTATGAGCGAAAAGAAGAGATGTAAAGAAACTTCAAACTAATGGGCGATGTCTCCCGTAAAGTGTCACATGGACACAAAGTAATGATCAAGGGAAGCAATAAGGGTAGCTATCCTGATGCATCCTTGAGGTATGGCTTAATATTTAGAGTAATAGGCCTGTTTATTTTCATTGATCTAAGTTCGTGATTTAAATGTACAACTGATGTGCATATGTTTATTTTGTACAAATAATAATAGAAATGTGTAGTAAAAACTGTTGGCCTATTGGTCAATGTATCAGACGCGTGATGTAGTGTATAATGGCGGGGGGAACGACTCGCTCGCGAAGCAGGAGTCGTTCGTTCACAACTATTGTTCAAGAGTAGTTCAATTTGAATGACTCGCTCACGAGCGACCGATCACTAGTCTGAGTGTTGGAAGAATGGAGAGGTGGCTAGCGGAGGGACAAACAGTTGGGAGCCAGGTGACTGTGTTAGTTCTACAAGTGAAAGTGCTTTCAATGAAACATTTATAGAAGGATATAAATAGCTACTCTACCATTTTGCTATCTTAGATTTTTACCCCAAATTTTGGTCTATTGACTCTACTCCCTGCTTATTCTCTTCTTCACCTTATATCTGACTACTAAATGGAACTGTTACTAACTCTTTTGTTTCTCTAAGAAAAACTTGTTTTCGCTTTATGAGGTAATTGTATTATATTTGGAAGAAGGTATAGGAAATGTGGATAGGAACATCCAAAAGGTTTGGTTTCCTCTTTTAGGAAGGTGCGTTGCACGTTTCACACTCCACCCTGATGAATTCCGATAGAATGAAACCTAAGTCAATGGATTGGGCGGTGACGATCGATTTTCTTTAATAGGCAACCATTACCTCTTTGTCCAATGGCAGCAATGTAAAGTGTGAAATGAGTTCTTCTTTTCACTGTAAAAACCATATTGTGTTCATCCCTTTCTATCCACCTTTCCTATGTCTCCTTCCAAATATAATATAACTCTAGTTTGGGGATTCATTTAAGTACCATATTAAGTGTGTCAGAGAATGCCAAAGAAAATGTTAGAAATATATGTAGGAAAAAGATCCCCAGGGAATCCAAGAAAGAGATGAGGGAGCAGAGATCAAAAAGTGTTCAAGTGCGAGAAAAAGAATGGTTGAAATATGGAGTAAGATGGAAGCAATTTACTAAACTGACCTGGCCACAGGCTGGAAAAAGTTGTTGTTGATGATGATGATGATATTCAAGTGTATTACACTCTAATTTCAGAACAATATTACAAACAAGAAGAGTGGGCCATAAACAATAATTGTGGAGGATGAAATGCTTTGAGTAGTAATTTTTTAATAATATGTCACCAAATTTGAGTCTAAAACCCCCAGCACCCAGTCCTGTAAGAGATGTTAAGGTGTGGCTAGCAGTCCAGTGCAGGGACCATGAAATATCTGACTGAGACATATTATTCTTCACCCAAAATATTTGAATCCCCGTTCATTTTCAGCAAACAATCATCTGGTTCTGAGAGCTCAACATTGGCAGACGTTGGGTCACAAGAGGTTTCATTTGTGGTCCCTAGGTTCCAATAAGCCCATCTCTAACTATTTTGGGTTTATTGTTTTAAAAAATAATTTAATACACAGCTACATAGGACCCTATTATTTATATTATAAGTCAACTGATATTTCAGTTTTTTCATTTAGTTAAGAAGTGCCTGTTTGGATATGTTGCTGAAGTTCCCCGTGTATAGATGGTATGTAGACATATGAGAAGCTGGTTTTTTGAGTTTGAGTTTAATCTCAAATTAAAGGAAATATTATTCATGAATTTTGAATAGTTATCAAATCAAATAATATCCTAGTTTTTACTTTACATCCATTACTGTTTCCAGCCTATGGTCTTAGTCAGTTTTTTATTCAAGCCATATATTTTCCACTTCTGGTCTGCTTTATAATCTAACTTAAGACTAGGACCGGCACAACATCCAATCCCCAACCGTTTATTCATCACTGTATAAGGGTAAACCCACATGTTAACAATGATAAATTTTTCGGCCATGCTGGGAATTGGACCCAGAACCCTAGCTTAGTAGGCAGAGAAACATGCTATTGAGCGAGTTAAAGTGTTGGATAAGCTAGAATTATAATGTTAAATAAAAAGAGTTTGCTATATTAAAAACAACATTACACATGTATATTAGTTTGGGCCCTTGTGCCTATAATTTATGTTTGTAAGTAGGTTCATAAACGTGTGCATGTAAACATATTCACCTTGCCAAAGTTAACAAGTAAAGGGCACCTTCTGTTGTAGGGATTATAAAATATTTCAATATACAGTATATCTTCAGGCATTAAAGTTAACACATTTGTTATGTATTATAGGGTATACAAAGGTTTTATCAGGAATGATATTGGAAAAAAAAAGTGCAGCATATTTTCTGGTAAATATTATAATAACTAATAAGTATTTAATTTACCTTACAATAATTGTTTTTAAAAATATATTAATTCATTTTAGGAACATTGTGGGATTTGCAATAGCCTTAATTATACTTTTCTATTATAATTTTATTCAAGTTATCGACTAAAATAATATAAAATTTGAATTAATATAGATATTATCGAAGCTTTGCAGACCCTTAATGCTATGTTTTAACATGCTAAGAGCATTCACTTTATTTGATGGCAGTATTTGAATTGAATTGCTAGTAGTGCTCATACATAATAAAGGGAAGTCGTATGTTTAATTAGCGTGCTGAAGTTGTATGTTTAATTAGCGTGCTGAAGTCTTTCACAGTTTGCTATTCTCTATACAACCACTATTTAAAAAACAAAAAATAATCTGTAAAATCCGTATAAACTTGATTTTTCTTAATTTAGATTGGTGAAAATTTACAAAATATTTATGTCATGAAAACTGAGCTATTATAGTGACACAGTACAATACCTTGACCTCCTCCCCTGGGGTGGAAGAGTGGCTACCCCCCTCACTCCCTGCCTGCCGAGGGAACAAGGTCCCAGCGAGGGCCCCTAGGACGTCTCCACCCATAAACACAGGCATGAAGTCCACCATGTTGTGGTACAGGAAGAACAGGAACTGAATGATAGTGACTGGATAATCTCGGAGCCACTCCGGCAAACTTTCAGGGCTGAAACAAGACAGGATTAGCTACTAAACAACACTTGATCAAATTTAGAAGAAAAAAACCCTCAGCACACCCAGTTGAGACACAAACCCCCAAATTTGTGTCTCTGTAAAATCAGACCCGACACACTTCATCCTTTAATTCATGTACCCACTGATGTAGATAAGAGGACATTAAATTATGTTCAATTAAAGTTTACTCATAAGTCTCAATGGATAGTTAACATGGTCTCTCAACAAAGTCTTAGCTCTAAAGATTCTGCCGTAAATTGAATGGTGTCAAGCAACATAGATCCAAGCGCCACTAGGATGAAACTGAATAAATTGAATTCAAAGTAAATGCTTCACTATAAATTCCAATTTATTTTTATAGTAAAATGCCATGCCTCCACCGTGGTTCGAATACCACGTTAAACTGTAGGTCCTCCATTTCACCTCACAATCACCCTATCATTACACATTAGCGTAAGTGCGTGTAACCCAAATGGGTAGTAAGACGCGGTGCTAATAATAATAATAATAATATATAATAAAATTAATTATAAAAAGATATAGTACAAAGCGGTGTTTTTTTAATATACTACTATGCTGATATAAATGGTTTGCTATTTACTTGATTAAAAAATCATGTGGCACTTGGTTGAGTGTTGCAAATTTTTAAAAAAACTTAATTATTTTTGTCAACTAAACCATAATACACAAACCTGTATAAATGCCACTGATATTTTGTAAAATATTGTGAAATTAATAATATAAGTTAATATTAACAATGAGATTTCAAAAATATTTTGACAAAAGTTTTGTTATTATTAGTACTGTCTGTTCACCAAATTAATTTCAGTGGAAAAGTCAAGTACACCATCATAACCATCAACACCATCAATTATCTTTTGATCATCAAATAAATTATTATTATTATAAAAAAGTTTTGCATCTTCAGGAATAAGATGAAGGATTGATTAAATATCTGCCAGTTTAGGACATGATATTGCTTTGCCATTAGACCAAAATGGGACAAGGCTCTCTATTGCAAATGTTGTAGCTGTTGGACGACCACATACTCTCTTACTAATATTCACTTCAGAGTAGATCACATCATCACTGTTCATTTTCACATATAATATTAATGGCTTCTCTTTAACTTTTCTCATATTTTGAACTAGTTTATTTTCTGGCCAGTATTGCCAACTTTGCGGTTCACTATCAAATTTTCCAATGAAACTGTTCCATAAAAGTAATCGTTACTGATTTTTGTAACCTAAATTTTATTTCTTCGGTGACAGTTCCTCATTATCTCCATATAGTCTTCGAAAATGTTTAAGGGCTTTCTCAATGTCACTAAAGTCACTATCGTTTGGCAGATAGCTATGGCCAGATATCAGAAATTTAATTTGGGTGATTTTGTAATAAAACATTCAACATTAATGTGAGTTTAATATTGCGGTTTCATCCTACACATGAATTGGACCACAAGATTAGTTCTTCAACCTCTTCTGACAAGTTCATTTCCATGTGCTTCAACAGACATGAGCTGATTTCTTGTGCTCCTCTTCCATCCATGCATAAGAAAAATATTTTCCAGATTTTCCAGAATGTACTTCCAGATTATATAACCAGAGCTCTCGCTTATAAAAGATCATTTGATGGGATTCTTGGGAGCGGTAATGTTTTTTTTTCTAAATCGAAGGTTCTAGTTTCAAGAGTTTGTTGATTTTTCACTTTAATCATGTTGTCTTTGATCATTTCACAAGCTTCCTCTGCAGTTTACATATGTTGGTTATGTTCCTTTTTCCCAAACAAGATTTTGTGATTCTTACTTGTATAAATCATATATTTTCTGAACAGTCATTCCAAGAGGTAAATAATCATTCTGATTGTCCTTTCTACAGTAATGAGACTTATATTTCTGAATTTTATTAATATGATTAATTACTTCTTGTTCCCTTTCTTAACTTATCTTGTTACATCCTCCAGAAAAGCCTTGCATATATTTGATTTTGTTCTCACTCATCTTTTTCAGAGCGGTAATAACACGCGTTGTAGACACTTGTAATGTATGCATGAAGGTGCTCCTGCAAACAACTTTACTAGGTGGTATATCCTTGTTTTAGATCTCTTTGTAGATTTCTTGGCACAATTTCTCTTGACATCTACTTCTTATACTAAAGCACATATCATCACTGTTTGTGGATCATATGACCCTAAGTTAAAAATTTATTAAATTCTATATTTTTCCTTTCAGAGTTAACAGTTTCATAACATCTAAATTTACAGTTGCACACACAGTCTCTATATTCTTTCGCTGATATGTTTTTATCTCAATCTGATACATATTCTTTCTTGAAATTTCTTTTTAGTTTATGAGTATGAACAGTTTGGTCTTGCTATTTTCTTTTTCTGCCCTTTTTGGGTCTACTGATGTTTTGATGAGTATCATGATGAACAATCACTTGTTTGGTTTCTAAAACAATTTCCATTTCTTTGGTGGTTGTTGTCTCTTGTATTTTACCATCAAATACATCTTGTGTTAGCAAAAATAAGCATGTTCTAAAAGATTCTTGACTATGAAGCTTTGTTGTAGACTGTTCAAATAAATTACTTTTGGTCAATTTAGTAGGAGATGAAAGTTCAATATATTCAGGACTTCTTGTGTATTGTAGCTCTTTCACTATTATTAATTATTATTATCATTAACATTATTATTATTATTATCATTAACATTATCATTATTATTATTATTATTATTATTATTAGCATCGGGTCTTACTACCTGTTCGGATTATACACACTTATGCTAATGTGTAATGGTAGGGTGATTGTGAAATAAAATGGAGGACCTACAGTTTAACGTGGAATCCCAACCACGGTAGAGGCCTGGCATTCTTCACATTCACAAGATGTGATTAATACACGTCTTGTCAGAGGTGAAGGAAGGGTTTGGCAATCAGATAAATCTGTGCCAGGACTGAGGATTGAACCCCACACCCCTACACAGAAGTTCGACACCTTACTCCTAGACCACCAGGTCACCAGCTCTTTCACTAATTCTGTTACTTTTTTTGGTGTAACTACATTTGAGGTATATACTTCCTTTTATAAGAAATTCAATACATTGGGCATTGATTCATCAACTCTAGAGGCCACCTGTTAACATAAAAAAAACTATTTTAAAATTCTTATAGAGTCTGTTGTCCATTAATAATATCTAATGTTCCCACACCTTTCCCAGGATAGTTTGGAAATGTTAAATGAAATTACACTATCCTTTAAAACAATTAAACCATAAAAATGTAACTTAATTACATAACTCATAGCTGGCTAAACGGTCTAACACGCTATTCTCGTGTTAGACTAGACTGCCAAGGATGGGAAGATTGGGGTTTGATCCCGGTCGAGTGCAGTGGGGGTTCCCCCCCACCAATAGTTTCCCACTCTCTCCCCATGCTCCGGGTGCACATCCTTGTTTACATCCCTAACCATTGGCGTTATTAGTGCATTGGCGTATAGCCCAAAAGGGTAGTAAGAAGTGGTGATAAATAATACATGTATCTTAAAGAACATTCCTGTTTTCAAAAATTAATAATGCAACAAATATTCGGATAATGTTATGTATATTAAAGTAAGTTCCCGTTTTCAAAAACAAATACTGTTTGTTATATGAATATTAATTGTTATTATTTCTAACTTTTTGTAAAATAAAAATTCCTGAACTTTTCCAATTTTCTTCATCAATTATTCAAATTGTAGAACTATTGAAGAAGCTGTATCAAAGATTATGAATTTGTTACTGAGTTACGAATACAAATAGACAAAGACTTCCCTATGAGGCAATCACAACTTAGCAAGAACAGACAACACAACAAAAAATCATACTATTGAACTTTATGGCTGTAGGAAGTTAGATTGTGTGATATCATAATAAAAGGGAAACTTACTGTTTCACCTTTTTTTGATATCTTTGAATTATCATTTTGGTTGTCTTCTGTATAAAAGTGGCAAGTGCCAAGTCTACTTATCTCTTTGAACATTCTGACATGTTAATAGGCTACTCAATAAATGTTTTAATGTTTTCTACAAACAATAAAATTAACATCTTCCTAAAACAAAATAACTCAACTGGTAGCACAAATTGGATTACACAGCTTATAAGAATCAATCAAACACACTCTGACATACAAATCCAGTAATTAAAAGTGGGAAACTGTGTTGCTTGGTTGTTTGTTGCTTATCAGCAAATGACAGAAATACATTCAAACTACTGCATTCTGGCGGTTGGATGTTTGTAGCTGATTGAAGAAAAATCCTTTACAGAATGGTAGTTAGTTTGGACAGCTGTAGATGGTAGCACCATTCAGGAAACACTTTCATATCTATTAACAACATTGAAAGGACTCTTTACCCTCACTTAATAAAAAAAAAAGAGAAAGATTGGTGTTTGGTTGTTTGTAGGGGGTCTGTGAGCGTGGGTTTTTTCATTCGAGTCGAGTATTTTTAAAAGCTTGTGAATTCGAGTCGAGTTCAAATATATTCATAATTTTAAAATGTTAAAATGTATATTAAAACACATGTTCTTAAAATATGAATGACACTCATTTTTATAAATAATAAATATTTAAAAAAAACAATGGATATATCATTTTTTAAATTAGAAATAACACTTATAAAACACAATTTAAAAATAAAAACAAAACTCAAATAAAAATCTAATAAAAAAAGTAAATAGTTAAAATTAGAGATGGGTTGAATCCACTTTTTCTCGAATCCGACTCTACATTTTATTTTCGAATCTCGAATCTCGAATCCAAATCCTAGCAAATCGTTATGAATTTTAATGATTTACAAATAAACCTACATTACACAATATAGGCCTAAACTGTGAATTAAGATTTATTTCAATCATGCTTTCAATTTGCAATCAACCCCAACCACCCCTCGCAAAATACAGGTTAAATTCCAGCCAAATTAAACAATCTAGACTCATATTATTGTTTAAAAATCAAATCAATCAAAATTTGAGTGTCTTTTAGTTATTTTTAAAGGTGTTGTTGAAATGAGTTAAGTTTCTAAAAAACATGTGTAAAGGATATTTTATTGTATTAAGATATCAAAAATAAAAATACAAACAAATATTTTTAATAAAGACTAAACAACATTCTTAACAATTAAACCTACATTGGCAATAGTGAACTCAATAATGCCTAAGCATGTTTTATTATTATTATTTTCTTATATATCCAGTATCTATTTTTACGTAGAAAACAAATATATTCAATTCTTGTGATATATCGATTTCTGAGAATACATTCTATTTAAAACATGAACATATTTTGGACAACAATATGTTCATTCCCATTTGATAAGGCAGGATTACGTTTGAATATTTCTATTGTTATCTATATTTACTTCAATAACATATTTAATAAAAAATAAACTCTTAAGTTAAAATCAATTTAAAAACAAATAATGGATTAGCAAGTCGTTATTTGATTCTTAAAACTCGGGCCAATAGGGATAAATAAACAGTTTTATCACTGTCTGATTGTAACAAAATGTCTAACTTAAAAATTGTATGCAATAAATTGGGGTTATTTACATAATTGTAGATAATTAAAATAAGTTTAATAGTAAGAATTAACAGTATCTTTATTTTAATCATCACTCGGGCGAGTAAACATAATATACGTCATGGCGGCTAACTTTATATCGTGTGTAATGACCGATGACTTTGTATCATGTGTAATGTGTTCTTATTTCTGTTAAAAAAAGTCGTAATTTGTCTTATTTATTTTGAGTTTATTTGTAATTCTATTTTTGATTTTCAGTTTTTGAAGAGTTTTAATGTGTTCATTAAAATATTTACAGGATTGTTTGTGAGGTGAAAGTTTTAGAAGTGAGCATGTACCGAAACGGTCGAGTCCAAGTTTCCCATAGAGGGGGAGGGTAGGGTACTAGGCACGTAAGATTTTCCACACCTAACAATTTTTTTTAAGAAGATGTTATTCATGTTTATTTCTTTTGTCCGACAAAATAAATATTACAGATTAAGTTGGGCTTTTCAAGTAGGCCTAACTAAGTAATTTTTGAATTCAAAATATTATGCTTTGTTTATGAGGTGAAAGATTCAGATCACCGAAACCTCGAATCCCAAATAATTGGCAGGATTCAGTAGATTCGAGTGGCCCATATCTAGTTTAAATGGTTTCAACACTCTTGTCTTTAAGGACATTAAAATTACAGTAACAATTATAAAACAAAGTTAATAAAATTAATATTTGCATGATGGCTTCGAAATGTATAGCAAGAGTGTGTAGAAACATTGTCCAATATGTCAAGTAATTGACAGTGAAGGAAGCCAACCTGAAAGGAAAGTTAGGTTAGGCCTAGATAGGAACAAACACACTTCTCTCTTCATGACTTCTAAAACCTTTACACTTTCCACTTCTTTAAAACTTCCACAGTTGTACATTAGTTTGAATTTTTGGGAATATTACTTTTTCATTATTAATGGTAAGTGTAAAAGTGTAGAAAGAAACTAGAGAAGTGTGTTTGTTTATATCTAGGCCTAACCTAACTATCCTTTCAGGTTGGTTTCTCTCACTATCACTTTAAATTATTGTAGTGTGTTTCTACACTGTCTTGATTAAAAGTTAATACAATTGACATTTAAATAAGCTCATATTTACCCAAAATATGCTTCAATAACTTCATTTACTGTATAAGAAAACATAATCATAAAAAAATCAGGGTGGCTACAAAACATATTTTACAAAATTCCCTGACTTTTCCAGGTTTACCAGGCAACATTTTTCAATTTTCCCTGACTGCTTTTTTCCAGTTTTAATGGTGGATTATGACTTTTTTTAGTTTATTATTATTCACATATTAAAAAAAGATTGTATCTACTAAACAAAGAGTTTTATCAGTTATTTTAAAAATTAAAATGTTATTTTATTTAGGTATTATTAACTTTTGCTTTAGTGTTTAGTTGTGAAATTAATGGGATATTTTAGACATAGTTTTTAATTTCCTGGTTTTTCCTTAATTTTAGTTAAATTCCCTGACATATTCCTGTTTTCCCTGTCATCCAAAAATTTCCTGACTTTTCCAGGTTTTCCCTATCTGTAGCCACCATGATAATTAGAAATTTGAAGTGTTTCATATTTAGTTTATTTTTCCTTAGTGTAATTGTGCATGATCACTTCTTCTGTTCCATTTCCATTCCTCTATGCGCAGTTGCACATGAATATTGAACAGGCTCTCGTTAGACATTCTTTATTAAAAAGTTTACTTCAATTTAATTTTTAATGCTCATAAAAGTTGATGTTGATATTTTAAAATTAAAAATAATATTTTTAAAAAACAATATGAAATAGTAAGTGCTTTTTTAATATGAATGTGGTAAGTTTGGTAAAATATGAATTGCAATAAATATGATCAACATTGATTTTAAACAGGTTAAGCAACATGATTATATAACTAAATAGTAACTAAACTAGAGCTAGTTTTGTAGCTGAACGTATTAATTAATATGAGTTTTAACTATCTTAAGTTTGAAAACATTTGGTATATTATAGTTTTGATAATACATTTTAAATTTAACATAAATTATTATTTTAGAAAAGAACCATGTAAAAATATTAACAATAATCATTCACTTACTTAATAATCTTCTTAGCTAATTTTATTTTCATTGCAATTATTGTCATGGCAATACAAGTAAACAACTTCAATCAAGTATTATTCAAAATAGACGACAATATTGAACCAATTTACCGGTTGAAAGTGGTTTTAAAGCTCTATTACATTATTGATGTGAAAATTTTGATACTATCTAAATTAAATAGACTATGCTTACTATTGCAGCTTAAAAATTGATTATTAAGTATATCAAATGGAAGCTCAAAAATGACGAGCCTACAAAACTTTCTATGTCAATCACGAGATTAAGCGATGAGCTTGACTCGAAGCTCGGTATATGAGTACTCGCAGAGCCCTAGTTGTTTGTTGATAAACACTATTCAATTATTGTTTTATACATCCCCTCTCACCCCTATTCTGTGCAACTAGGAACATTCTGATGCAAGTTGGCTCCAAGATTAATAGTGGTGCAATAGTAAACTAGCATTTTTATTTATTTTTTTTATCTTCAAAGTAATATTGTAATATTAAGATGTTTTTATAAACACTGTAAAAAGATTTTACACTTATTTTGATATTTTTTTTGCAAAAGACTACTAATACTAAGTACATCATATTCATAAATATTAACAAAAGCATGTAGTTTAATTTAAATTTCTATTTATATTTTAGTTTAAGATTATTACTAAGTTATCCAAAACTACATTTAAAATTACAGTGTACTAACTTAACTGGAATTAATCAACACATGTAACACACCTTTTTCCTTCCTGGTTGAGCATTGTTCGCACCATAGAGAGCAGCACCATCACCGCCTCTGGGCACAGAGATACTCGGCCCGCTAAACATGTCACTGATTGGCTGGCTGGCACCCCAAACATAAAGTTCCATACATTGTCCAAATCAAGCTGAAATAAAAGAACTCATATTAACAGGTTGATTAACAGGTCAGGGACTTTCGGGACATATTTTAGAATTAGTAACTTTTCGGGACTTTTATGTATGTATGTATGACTAACCACTGAGCTACCCAGGAGTAATTCCTTGCCCAAGGACATTCTTCACTCATATCTTAGGGCAGAGTTTGTGATGGACATTAGGATATAGTTAGCTAAATATGAGTAATCAAGATGGACATGCAAAATTCACATTTGTGATAATGCGAATTTTAATGCCAATTCTACTGTTTTGATGTGAATAACACATTTAAAAAAACACAATTCCTTTGTAATTTGGCAAATATCATGTCACGCAATAAGGCTAGGCTAAGGTTTATATCTATATGGATAGTATTCGTTTTTGTTCATTTTAAAGGTACAAAACAATAGGATATATAAGTATTTTTACAAATATCTAAGGTTTTTTTAGGTCAACATTCTCTTCCTGATTTATACTTTTACACATTACAATGCTTAAATTTCAATAGATTAATCACTTGTTTTCAGCCTCTAAAAGATTTCACACAGGGTTCAAACAAGAACATCAATATATATGGACCTTGCTACAGATACAGGCAAAATTATACCTTCTTTATTTTTATTCCCTTCTCCTTATTTAATAGAAGTTTAGTTTTCTAAGATGGCATTTTTAGGTGTTATTATTGTTTGGTCTACACATAAATTGATAATCGATTATTTCAATAATGCTATTTGTAAAACTCGAGGGTTAATTAAATTGAGATATCGAGTTTGACATTACTAACCATGAAATGTTTTGTGCGTATTTATATTTGATTCTACTCTGAATGTGTTAATAAATAGTTAAATACACAATATGAACAAATACTGATTCAACTTGTATTTACATAAATAACATAGCTTTCAACTAGGGGTAGACAGGATCTCGAACCTTGTGAGGGGTGGTGGGGATGGTCAGGAATTTATATATTCTCATAAGTTGGGTGGGATTGACACCCTCATCCCCAAGCATGACAAGAGGGGGGGGCCTCATGTTCTAGAATTTACTGCTGACTCATCCAACACTGTTAATCTCTTTTGTTGACAGTCTTCTTCTATGTTATTTAGAAAACTTGGCCGAAATGGGGAGGGGGTTATTTTACCACTTGTGGAGAGACAAAAAAGTTGGGGAAGCACCTTATTGTGCTTTGTCTATCAACAGTTATTTGTTAGGGTCAGCAAGTGAAAGAGCTTGAAAGATTTAGAGAAGGACAGATATATTCTTCTATCTTTTAAGGTGTGGAAATGAGAGGAAGGGGGGTTGGGAATGGAAGTACCTCTCCCAGGTCAACCATTTATGAGGGATCAGCATGTTTGTTGTTTGTGAGCCAAACAAGGAGTAGAGTATAAGGGGTGTCAAATCTAGAGAAAATATTTAAGAAAAGTAACTTTTAAGAAGTTTCAAACTTAAGATAATATCTTGAAGTTTCATATTTAGAGCAAATTGAAAAGGTGCCAAACATTATGTTTTCAAATATTTGTTGCACTATACAAATAATTAAATATAAAACACAATTTTCAAATGAAATTAACTAATAAAAATAGTTTCCATCAAAAATGTAATAAAACTAACTATTTTATTAATAGTATTTAAAAAATGCTATTCGCGCACACTTCTATTTATTTTATTATGTTTTTTCATTGTTTTTATTTTTAGCACCGCGTCTTACTACTCGTTCCGGCTATACGCTTATGTACTAATTACTCTGAGGAAGATTGAATTTAGGTGTGTGCCTGCATTTGCATGGATATGGTAGGAAACCATTTAGGAATAACCAGCCTTTGTACACCCGGCCAAGATCAAGTTAATATCACTGTCATTGGAAGTCTAATCTATGCCTTAGACCGTGTAGTCACCGAAAATGGTGTTAATATTATAACTTTAACAAGTCTTATCATATTAGTTTAGAAATCCATATATTTAAAATCTAAGATTATTCTTAAGAGTAAATTTTAAAATTTTCAGTTCTCGTCTCAAATCTTGATCTTTTGATTCATTTCCTGTCCCAAAATAAAAAAAAGTCATTCCCGTCCATCCCTACTTTCAGCACATAACGTCATCACTTTTTGAGAAAAATAGCACCACTTTTCCCCTAAAAATAAACTCACTTTTTGCCTGTCTCTACTTTGATCAATTATGATCAGAAGCTATCAGCTCACACAACCATATTCAACTCAAGAGGGCTTTATGATACCAATAGCACAAAGCCAAATAAAGGAATGCGTATATCGGTGATGAATTTAATATACAAGCTATTATATTTGTTAATTACTGTTATAGCTGGTATCTAAATATATTCTTTATTCTTTACTCAGAGGCCACCAACATGGAGGGTTTTTGGGCTAGTGGATCTGATGCATGCTGATCCCTCTTTCATAAGTTGTCCCATTGGAAGAGCATCAGGACCAATGTGTAACACCAAGGGGGAAGAAGTAGACTATGTCTCAAATCAGCCCTAAAAAGCGGACAACACCAGACCTACTGTTACCCCTGGTTGGAGGAACACAGTTAACACTATTCACTACTGCCAGGTAGAGGGTACAAACCTTGGAGTCTGCAGGGAGAAGTTTGACAGGTTGTCCCATCATGAGAGCCATAAGCAGGAAGTACACCTCTGGAACATCTATGTGCTGTGGTAATAACCAGCCAAGTTGCTGAAACCCAGGGACGTGCAGAGCTTCAGCCTTGAGCTCATGGGAGGAAATGTTGGGCTTGGGAGGAGACGTTTCAAGCTGGTAGCCTGTGGGAGAACCAACAACATCAAGCAATCATTTCACAGACTAGCCGTATTGGAGTTTATGTTCTTTGGGGTGGATTAAGATTTCAAAATATTAGTAAGTAAAGGTAACTTAAATAAACCTAAATACATAGTGGGGGTCTGCTAACTTGTTTTTTTTTAATGTTCAAGTCGAGTATCTCTAAAAGTTCCCGAGTTCAAGTCAAGTTTGATTATATTAATAATTTTAAGATGTTAAAATATATATTTTTATTTTAAGAGTAGAATTGGGTATTTAAAACTCCACCGGTCAAAACAAACATAAAATTTAAATATCACATCTTTAAAATGTGAGATTTTAAAAATGTTGGAAAACAATACATGTTCTTAAAATATGAATGATATTGATTTTTATAAATAGTAAATACTTTTGAAACAAGGGTACAAAAATGGAAATATCGATTAATCAAAATTGTTTCAACACATATATTGTCAAAGAACTTACAATTACACTAACAATTACGAAAAAAGTTAGTAAACTTAACGTTTTAGCTAGCTAATATTTCCCCAAAATAAGCTTACGTAGCTATAATTACCCTATATGAAAATGTAAGAAGAAAGCAGTTAGAAAAATGAAAAGTTTCATATTTTGTTTACGTATCTATAACTACCTTATAAGATTATTATTATTATTAGCACCACGTCTTACTACCTGTTTAGGTTATGCGCACTTACGCTAATGAATAATGGTAGGGTGATTGTGAGATGAAATGGAGGACCTACAGTTTAACGTGGAATCCGAACCACGGTGGAGGCCACATCCTATAAGAAAACATAGGAATATAGCAGTTAGAAATATTAAATCTTTAATATTTTGTTTATTTGTCTTTATTGTGATAATCGCGCGTGATCCGTTGTTCGGTTCCAATTCCATTCCTCTATGTGCAGTTGCCCTATATGGATTTTCACTATAAATTATCTTACTACACAATGTATTTCAATTCAATTTTTAATGTTTATAAAAATTGATTTTCATGCTTTAAAATGAAAAATAAGATGGTTAAAGCAATATCTTTACTAGACAATATGAAATAGTAAATGATTTTTTTAATTAAATGTGGTCAGTTTGATACAATATTTATTGCAATGTTGATCAAAAATGATTTTAGACAGGTTAACCAACATAATTCTATAACTAAATACTAACTAACGCTAGTTTTGTATTTTAGAGCTCTTTTACATTATTATGTCAAAGTTTATATTCATTTTAACAATTTCTTAAATTACCAAATGATTTATGAGTGAAAATGCTGATATAATGTAAATTACGTTTTAAAAATTGATTTGTATGTATACCAAACGGAAGCTCGAAAATGACCAGACTACAAAATTTTCAAACTCAAGCTTTAATGAAGAGCTCAGCTCAAAGCTTGAAATAAGAGTACTCACAGAGCCCTAATAGATATAGTTAAATAGTTTAAACATAGTGTAAGATAATGTGATGTGGGCGGCAGGAAAGGAAGCCAACATGGAAAGAACAATTGTAAAAGTAATTAAATTTCCCTCTTACTTTCTTCATAGATTCTTCGTACTTCCATCCTATGTTCATTATTTTCAGCGCAAAATTACATATAACTGTGAATGTTTATAAGCTTATAATAGTGAGAGCATCAATAAAGAAGTAAGGATGAAAATAAATTCAATATTATGTGTGATATTTAGTAGTGAAGTGAAGATGAAAATTTGAAGAGAAAAGTTTACTTGTATTTAATGAGGACTAGCTCAGCAGTTCCCAAACTTTCTGGATGCCGTACCACCACTTCAATTTAAATAATTTGTAGTAACACCAATATTTTTCTGAATATTTACTATTTTGGTATATTTTTAATGGTGCCAAAGGCTTTAATAACCCACACTGAGTGGTTGCATTGGCTGTCAGAATTGCCACTACTCCAACTTAAATCTGTTTTACATATGGTTATTCTTGCTCTTAATATATTTATATAATTTTATGAGGACCTATATATTTTTCCAATTTGAATTTGCCGGTTTTGTTTGGCTTCTCACGGCCTACCACCAAGCATAATTGTAGGTACCGATAGTGGTACGTGAAACACAGTTTTGGAATCATTGGCTTGTTTATATTTCCAGGTTAAATTCCTTAGAATGAGTTTAATTTTTCCAGACTGGATTCAGATTTCACTATCCATCTCGCTATCATAAGAGGTTTTAGAGTTTCTCAAGAGTTAATATTTTTAGATTAAGTTCAGTAATTTGGTTATAACTAGAGATGGGCCACTCAAATCTTTGAGTCCTCGAATCCATCGAATCCTGACAAGTATTCGAGATTCGATGATCGAATATTTTACCTCATAAACAAAGCATAATATTTTGAATTCAAAAATTACTTAGTTAGGCCTACTTGAAAAGCAAAACTTAATCTGTAATATTTATTTTGTCGGAAAAAAAGATAAAAAAATCTCCTTTAAAAAAAAGTGTTAGGTGTGGAAAATCTTACGTGCCTAGTACCCTACCCTCCCCCCTGTATGGTAAACTTAGACTTGAATTTTTTGGCACATGCTCACTTCTAAGACTTTCACCTCACAAACAATCTTGTAAATATTTTGATGAACACATTAAAACTCTTCAAAAACTGAAAATCAAAACTAGAATTACAAATAAACTTGAAATAAATAAAACAAATTACAGCTTTTTTTTTTAACAGAAATAAGAACACATTATGCATGATACAAAGTCAGCCGCCATTACACACGATATAAAGTCAGTCGCCATGACGTATATTATGTTTACTCGCCTGAGTGATGATTAAAATAAAGATTCTGTTAATTCTTACTGCCCAGCTGGTTTTAATCATCTACAACAATGCAAAGAACCCCAATTTATTGCATATGATCCTTAAGTTAGACATTTTGTTGGGTTTCATGAAAAATAAATACTGTCAACAGTCAGACAGCGATAAAACTGTTTATTTATCTCTATCGGCCTACGTATCGTATATCAATTGTTTTTTAAAATCTATTAAGGTAATCTGATCACTTAGTAAGCGCTCTCGAGTTTTATGAATCAAATAATGACTTGCTAATCCATTATTTGTTTTTAAATTGATTTTAACTTAAGAGTTTATTATTTTTTTAAATATGTTATTGAAGTAATTGTAGGAATATTCAAACGTAGTCCTGCCTTATAAAATGGGAATGAACATATTGTAGTCGAAAATATGTTCGTGTTTTAAATAGAATGTATTCTCAGAAATAAATATATCGCAAGAAATGAATATATTTGTTTTCTATGCGAAAATAGATAATGGATATATAATAAAATAATAATAAAACATACTTACGGATTATTGAGTTCACTATTTACAATGTATGTTTAACTGTTAAGCCTGTTGTTTTAGTCTTTATTAAAAATATCTGTTTATGTTTTTATTTTTGCTATCTTAATACAATAAAATATCCTTTAATGATGATTAAAGTTGATCAAAAGATAACTAGGCCCAATCTGTTTATTTCGTGTTTTTTAGAAACTTAACTCATTATAACAACACTTTTAAAAATAACATAAAGACACTAAAATTTTGATTGATTTGATTTTCAAACAATAATATGAGTCTAGATTGTTTAATTTGGCTGGCTTCTAACCTGTATTTTGTGGGTGGTTGTTGGGGTTGATTAAAATTGAAAGCATGATTGAAATAAATCTTAATTCACAGTTTAAGCCTATATTGTGTAATGTAGATCTATTTGTAAATCATTAAAATTCATAACGATTTGCTAGGATTCGAATTCGAGATTCAAAAATAAAATGTAGATTTGGATTCAAGAAATAATAGATTCGACCCATCTCTAGTTATAGCGTTATGCTTGTTCCTGTTGAAAGATATAAACACAAAGAGTTAGTTGCCACTCACTAAGAACAACACCCAGCTTGTTGTGGAGAACAAGTTCAGTGTTACTGAGCCAGCCACCATTGCTGAAGCCTTCCCGGAACTTGTGGAGTAAGGGTGGACACGAACACAGGACCACCAGCACACGAAGTCCCCACACCACTGTGGAAGGGTGCAGATGACCTTGGAGGAACAACAGCACCCAGTCCAGACCTAACACCTGGACCACCTCCTCACAGAACCTGTATACAAACAAAACCAACATTTTAGATTACATCCCGATTATCAGGGTTAATTCGTACCGGAGAAGGCATAAATAATTGAAAAACACATGCAATCAAATACACAATTTTTTCTTTAATATCCACATATGAACTGTATTTATAACATGTACAATTGTTTATAAAAATAGTTTAACATAGGTATGCATAAAAATACAATGCAACCAGATAACCCTAGTATGAATAGTAAGAGTTTCCTGTACATGCAAGGACAACAAGAAAGATCAAACCCAATACTTTTTAGAAAATTTGCTTCCTCTCATTACGTATGGTACTTTATTCTATTATATTTGGAAGAAGGTACAGGAAAGATAGATAGAAGCAAATATGGATAGAAAATCTAACATAAACGTACAAAAAATTAAGTTTTCTTTAAAACGAATTATATAAAAAACTTGATTTCAACTATATTTATTGTTTACGTCATACATTTTAATCCTTGTCTTTCTGTATGATTTTAAAAATGTGTTCAGGATTTTATTTCCGGTTATATTTATCTCTCCCTTTTGTTTATATTATTTTAATAAATTGTGTTGTATATTTCACAGTTTTACCTGAATAGTTTAAAAAATAAATGGTACAGAACTCTGCAAGGTCTTTCTCATTCCATTGTTTAAAAATTGAGATATTTACTCAAAATTAATAGTATATGTGAAACAAAATAATATACACTAGCAAACCCAAGCAAAAATTGTGTTTTACTTACGTTAAAACTTTTTTGACTCCCAGATTTAAATTTTGTGATTTTCTTTTTAAAGAATTAAAGTCCTCAAAAAATCGATATTGGGTCCACAAGAGTCAATACTTTGTATTAAAATTTCAACTTTCATTTAAAATCTTTGATGTTCTATTAGTGTTTGCACATCTTATGGTTATTGCACTGCTATTAAATTCCTCGATTGTAAATTTAGACCAATAAAAAAAAAAAGGTAAATATTGACTATTAAGTCTAAAATGATAGAGATAGATCATTGCTGTACAAAGATTTCCCCTGAGAGTTTAAAGAAAAAAGAACAAGAACTTTTTGAGAAACTTGCCTTTCTACTTACTCTATGGAATTAGAGAATTATTGCTTTAAAACTTTTGTATCTGTGTACAACTAAAGCCCACAAAATTGTATAAATATATTTGCCAATATCTTTTAAATTATTGATTTTATAAAGATATATTTAAGATGAAAGTTTTTTATTGTTAATAGTGCAGTGAAACCTGCCTTAAATGGAATCACAAGGGTCCAAGATATTTTTGTGCTAAGTCTAGGTTTCTGTTTAATGAAGGTGTACTATAAAAATTAAACCAGGGATATCCACGTAGTTGGGATAGAAATCATAAAATAAAATACCATACTCATTTATGCACAGTACTCATTATGTGGATGTTCCCGCATACAAACACCATGCTTCGACAAACCATTCTACAAGTATGGCGGAAGCGAAGACGTGACAATTTTAACAGATGTCTGAACCATCTGAACCCTTGAACACTCGATGTTGACGAAGGACCTGACTGTTGTTGGTTCAATGCCTCGAGCTACGAACACTGCTGCCCTAGCGGACTTCCTTGGCAACTCTTTCTCCACTATTCGCACATTCCCCCCTTACTTCCTTTTCCCTCATTACATGCCCATATTTGGTCCTGTTTAGAGTCAGAAAAAAAGAGTATATAATGGTTGACCCCTAGGTTCATTCTACTGTAGTTCATCATATTATATACTTGAAGGAGGAACCTCTGCTTCAGCACCCGAAGAAGAAACTGGTGGTCTTGATATTTGGGTCGTGGGTCTCACCACCTTGACGCCGAGGGAATCTCGTCTGATGTTCCAAGTATTCAACAATTATCCAAGTCCTTCAGACTTGTTGTTTTAATCAGAGTGACTAAATTTGGTTCTGTGTCAATCTAACTTAATTTCTTTAGTCAAATAGTCTGACTATTTATTTTCCCCGTGTCCATATGACACAGCTTAAATACAGGGGATTTGAGCTCTATGTAATAAGGACCTTGCTTTAAGGTTCCTCTTCTCCATAAGTTAATTATTCCGTTTTAAGTCCTTATGACTTCACAATATCACATGACGCCGTGGACGTCAGTCTCACGTGTTCGAATTTTTGTATGGCTACAAGCAGGTTGTCTAACGCCTTTTTGGAGGACCTTGTTAGGTCAATATCTCACAGCATTCTTGTTGGCACCCCTTTTTCTGTGTTACTATTTTGGGTGCGCAAAGTGCGAAACACGGCTAGTTTTGTCTAGTGGCCCGCACAGATAATATTTTCATTAGCCCATTGTTGGCACCTCATTTGTCCAAATATTTAAAGTTAGTGTGTACTAGATTTTATTTATACCCCAGGAAGTGGGTAATGGTATAAATGTACTAATGAGTGCTCTGGCAGTACCCACTGGGAAAGGATCGGTCATAGTACAATTTTGTGTTGACACCTGATTGTTAGCCATCTGCTAATGTAATTGACAGACTGTCCTCTTACCAATTATTATTTAGTGTGTCTATGGGATCTTTCTTAATTTCAAATCTAGCTTGGCCGACATTTAGCTTAGTAGCTCTAATACTATAGGATGTGCAGTTATATTTTTATTAGTAATTAATTCACCATATTTTCTGTTTATACCCTTCTGGTGGTAGTCTGGCGATAGCTCGTCTGTTTTGGAATCCAATACTCTATATCACTTTCTCTACCTGTAAGATATTGTGAAAGTAAAAACACCTCTCAAGTTGAGAATATTTACAGCAACACCCAATTTAGATTTCAAGGAAGTGTACTCGCATTTGCATGGTGTGAGAGTGGAAAACCATCAAACTCAGTACACCAAACTAAGATTAGAACCTTGATCCCTCGAGGTCATCATTGGCAGTCTGGTCTTTGCGAGAGTGACACCTAGGACATGCAACCACTGAAACGGGTTTGTAATTCCTTTGGCTTTAAAATATTTTCTTGGCAAATTAAATTACGCACATGCACAGTGGACTGGGACTGTGAGCTTGTAATTCAGGTGTGGGATATTTGCCTACCAAGAAGATAACAGTCGAAAAGGGTCGCTAAAGTAAACAACACATTATGTTGTGTACTTTGAGTGGTTCATTGAAAATAAATCTGTTATGCTGGTGTAGCAACAGCATCTCTGGAGGGAATATTCTGAGTTTATAAAGAGGTATGCAACAGTACTCCCATGCCCTACTTAGAGTTTACTGGAGGATCTGACATTTACAAATTCCCGGTGCACCTGAAAACAAGGCGCTAGTCCACATGTGCACAAGTGAATCAAATGAGAACAGATGACATCAGGTTGGAACAACTGCACACACCACAAGATTAAATATGTCACGTTTATATAACATGTTGTAGGACCATATTAGTTTAAAGTGTATTCTCGTAAGATATTAATTAACACTTACACATGTCCTTTTAAGTAAAATAATGCTGGGTTAACATCCTCTTGAGAATGGTGTATTATTTCCTGTTGACAAGCGAGCGAATGACTGATAAACCTGGCTTGCTTGATAGAAAGTAGAGATCAGCGAGTTTAAAGTATTAACTGGTAAAACCTTGTTAGGTGATTGGTTGTCTAATAAGTAGGGGCAGAGCTTCACCCTAGTTGGAGAGAAGCCTTGCTAAAGCACAAAACAGAAGAAGTCGTTTAGCAACCATCTACAAGCAAATGTAATGAAAACCACTATCTCGGGGCACCTATAAAGTGGGGGCTTAAACTCGGCCATAGGAAACTCGTGAGGTACTTAGCTATCGCCAATGCTAGTAGTCCATGTTATTTGTGTGTAACAATGTTACTCCCCACAGTGCAACAGTGGTGTTGTAGTTAGGGGTAGCTATTGTGCACCATGTAATAAGGTGATGTAACAATGTTTCCAGGAGGACTCATTTCTCATTTTGGAGATGTGCCATGGCCGTCTCGCTCCCCAACTTATTGGCACCAAATTATGAATCATGGGTATAGTTAAAATATCATTCGTGTGATATTTGACTCCATATCATCAAAAAGCTGAAGAGGTGCGTTGAATAAGAAATTGCTGTAAAGACTAAATAAATGCTACACAAATCATGGATGATTTCAACCAAAACTTATAGGAGTGTATTAAAATGGTGAACGGTTGTTTTTTAGATTCATTATCCAAAAAAATGAAAAATTTAAACTGAACAAAATCAATATTTCAAATGTTGTAACTACAAACGTGCATTTTTGTTGTCAGTGTTTTTAAATACATTTTCAACCATATTCAAAATGTTCAAGTTGTTTATGCTGTAACCTGTATATCGGGTTACTAATATTCCATGTACTTGTTAACATACACTTTGACAAATATTCAACAATACAAATACCCACTTCAGTGGCCACATAGTTTAAGGAGCTACTTACTCTCCCAGTACACTAGACTGCTGATGATGAGGATATTGAGGCTTGAATCTCTGTCGAATGTACTGAGGGTAGTTTTTCCATAATGGTTTACCATCTCTCTCCACACAAGGCAGGTACACTTGCTAACAAATAATTCCTCATACGTAAAACCATTAGCGTAATTAGTATGTATGTGTATAACCTAAATGGGTAGTAAGACACCGTGCTAAAAAAACAAGATAGTAATACTAATAGTCTGAAGGTAAATTCATAATAGGCCTATAGTTCTAATAATATGCAAGTTTAGAAATGTTTTACTTCACTTTAAGAAAAGTCTGGTTTCAATAATTGACAACCAAAATACCCATTTTATTTAAATTTTTGACATTCTGTGCTGTTATATATACACTTCCTTTACCCTGTAATATAGCAGTCTTACTATGTTGATTAGTGCAATGGTGCAGTTTATAAAATAGGGACATAATGCTACCCATCAAGGTAAAAGTGCTACTTTTCAGAGTAGATGAAATGTAAATTAATTAATAAACAAATTATAAACTTTTAAAATAAATAAATTACATCTTGTAACAACAGCTTGATTTATAAGCACAGGACAAAATCTGATAAAAAAAATTTGCAATAAAACTGTTTGTAAATAATAAATGATGTTGGTTTTAAGTTAGATAAATTCATGCAAAATAATATTTTTTCACAATATAAAAACAGAAAACAACAGCGAAAATATTCAAACTTCAATCCGACTTTTGGAATATTTACTATATTAGATTCAGCTATGATTCAAATAAAATAAAGAGACTTAACAAACTTCCGAATTCTATAAATGACAGTTATTAAAAATATTGATACACACACAACCTATGGTTGCATACATAAATAAACACATTCAATATCCCTTGAACTACTGTCCCAGGTGTGATTGTGATAACAGTACCAAAAAAAAACAACTAACGATACAAGCCCACTCACCCAGCAGAAACGTTGTTTCTGGCTGTGAATAGGAGTGAGTGCAGCAGCTGCAGACATCTGTTCCTGAGGGCAATAGAGCCCACCACGTCCTTCTCCCCTCTCTCCTCTTGGTCTAGTTCACATGGCTCCATGTTGGCAACACTGGTAGCCACCTCCTGGAGATCCAACTGCTTCTCGCTGGATGCAGACTGGCTTGGCAATGTTGCCGACACAAACTGGCCAAATCTGTCAACAAACACCCAACAGTGAACTCTACTCTTGGAAATATTTACTACACACTTTATGGGGAGCAAAGTCAAATAAAACTATAATCATTAAAATAATATATAACTTTTGTCGCTTTGGTGTCCTGTCACAGCCATTTATACATTGTCAGAATTTTTTATTTAAGTGGTTCCAGAAAATTGCCATTTGTTGATAATTACTGTGTGACAAAAAAAAACTCTGCACTGGTGGGCACCTGAGCAAAGTCATCAGTTTCATCTTGTCTGGTTTGTTGGTAACAATATGGTGTGTGTTCAAATTCTGGCCAGGTGTACTAAAGTAGTTTTTCATAAATGGTTTCCCACAATTCCCCCCACAAATGCAGATGATTCTCACTTATCTAAATTCTATCATTCTCGTTCTATCCCAATCATGTAAATGGTTGGAGTGCTAACATATTACTGATTCAAAATATATCACAAAATTACTGATGAATGCAATCCTACCTTACATTGTAAAAAAAAATGTTTGCTTTATATCATAATAATACTAATGTTTATAACATGTTGCAGCTTTTAGATACCACGAATGCAATGAAATAAATAGTTAGAATAAAACAGCAGACATTCAGAAGAAGATTTTATTAAGATAATTAACAAAGGTTATTCGTTTTTATTTAACCATTTGATGTATCGATGAAATAATTTGATATAGCAAAACCAGAAAGAATATTAAGAGATATTATGATAAGGACAAGCAAAAATGAAAGAGTAAATTAATGTGCAATAAACACATAACATGATTTTAGCATGTAACTTCTTAATGCTGATTTGGACTACATGCAGTTTTCACTAATCTTAAGACAAAGGATAAGAAGAAGGAATTTTGGTAAAATACAACTAAAGAAAGGTTAAACATACTATTAATGGGAAAACAAAACCTATCCCTACTACACCCATTTGAAATTGAACCTGGGTCTTCCAACCAGAGCCATAAATGCCCGCAAGACCAACACAGAAGGTATTATTGTGTATTAAGCTTAAGTGCCACTACTACTCAATTTTATTATGTCCTGCAATGGTGGGAACATGGACTAAATATAAAACTCATCTAGTTTGATCTGTCAGTGACACGAAGTTGGAGATTTGGATCCCAGTTGGGTGTAATGAGGGTAATTTTTTTCCCCAAACACGTCAATATGGGTACCCAATAAGTTCTACCTTACTAAGCTCCGCCTAATTATTTTAACACAGCCTCAACAAGTAGTAGTACGCAGAGTAAAAAACAAATAATTTAATCTAAGGAAACAGGACAATGAGTGTAAATTTGATTGAATTAAACAATAATTTTTCTTGAAATAGGTTGGAAAATTACACTGTGATAAAATAATTGTTGAGTATCGATAAATTGTCAGTAGAACATACCCTAAAAGGTCAAGAGCCCGAGGTTGGCCGGCTAGCAGTGCACCTAGTAGGTTGAGTAAGACCTGCCTTGTGGGCCCGTTCACAACATCTGGCAGAATGTAAAGCAATCTCTGCGTGAGATGTAGGTCTCTCACGATACGTAGGTTGGTCCTTTTCTCACTAGACTCGGAGATCAGCTCATAGAGGTGCTCAAACAGGGAGCGTTGTAGTTCCCCAGGGGCTTCATGCCACACCTGAATACAGACAAGTACAATTAAAAACAAAACCATGTACATTTTCATGACCCTCACAATAATTGTTTATCAGGTTTTATTGAGACTCAGAAAATACTATTAATTGTGGTTGATATTGTTTAAGTTATCAAACCTACTATTGTGGTTAGTGGCAAAATAGGTGCCAAACTGTCGCAGTAAAATAATTATTTTACCAAAATTTACAGTAAACAATTATTAAAGTTCAATTCTCATAAAGGCCTTAGTTAGACCCAAAGGACCACCTTTCTATTGAAAGATATTTTGATGCTGCATAAACTATTTCATGGATAAATTAATATATTTTTTATTTAGCACCAAGGCTTACTACCTGTATATATTATATGCTTAAGTAGGTATTAAACACACTAATTAGTTAGGAATATGGAAGGTCGACTTTAGAAGAAGTGAACCCGAATTTGTGTGAAGGGAGAGTGGAAAACCATTTAGGAACCAGCACCTTCCCCCCAGGTCCACAATTCGAACCTCGATCTCCCCGTCCCCGGCAGTCTATCTCAACATGATACCAGCATGTTAGCTAACTATGCCACCAAAGCAGGTGATAAATTAATATAACCTACACATTCTTGACTTCCCTTTTATTGTAGGTTAGAGTAGAATTTGGTTCCAAATTTGTCATTTGGATTAATTCGCTCAAAATTGTTAATTGTTTTTGGATATTCATCTACCAAAAATTTATTTTTTTCAAATTTTGAGCTTAGAACTTTCATTTTGACAAATTTTATTAAAGGCTGTGGTTTACTTCCCTTTAACTCTGTCTTCAATATCTACACATAAATAATGAGCGATGCATACAGCTCAATAAGAGTGGCAAGTTTTGTATCAACATTCTAGAGTTTGCTTCTAACATGTTTACGTTTCCCTGAAACACCAGTGCAGCTCCTTGTTTCGTCTCATCTTGTGCCCATGTCTTGGTGGCATTTGGGTCCATTTGCTACTGGGTACTTCAACATGAATATATGTTATTTTCAAAAAACATGCATTTATTTAATAATGTTTTAAAAATCATTTAAAAAGGTTATAGAACATTTTAATTATCAGTGCCAATCTGAATTTGTTATTCAAAATAAATGGCTAGTGTTGATATTTTTGTTTGTATTGAAAATAATTATTACACAATAATATACTAATGAAAGTTTTTTAAAATACTAACAGTTGATTGTTCTCTGAAATAAGAGTAAAGAGTGATGACCCACCTCAATGTCGCAGAGCAGATCCTGGAAGGCTGTAGTGTTGGGTATGGATGACGTCTCTCTACCACTGTCCACTGTTCCCACCAGGCTGAAAGCAAGATGTAGGATGTGGCTGTTGAGGAGGGGTCTCTTCTTGCGCAGTAGCATGGCCAAAGTCTGGTAGCCACGCCGCCGATCCATCTCCAGCTGTGCCATGCAGTTACTGCGTACAACACACACCAGGGCCTTCACACCAGCATACAAGCTCTCCACGTCCTGCGCCATGGCTATAAGACCTGTCACACACATAGCACACAACTGTAAAAGAAGAGTCTGGTAGATAGTAATTCACTTGTTGCTAATACAACATTTAAGGCTGAGCTTACTCATAAATGTATGGCTATAAACAAAAAAATATCTAATAATTCAAAAATTTTGTTTTTTATTTATGTTAGTAACATATCTGGGCATATTTCATAATTCTTATGGAATTTTCAATCCATGCTAAAAATAGTTCTTAAAATATTTTCGGTAAAATGTTTCCATTTCAATGCATTTTAAATGGGAAAACAAAAATTATTAAGAGATTTATTTATTTTCTTTGTACAATTATGCTAGTGTGTTTGTTTATAACATATTATTTAATGAATAATTTCTTTTTCTTTTTAAACGTATTTTTAAATTGGGGTTGGCTTCAATAATCACGACGAAATCGAGTTCTAACGACTCGCAAGTCGACACTTTAGTAAGAATACATAAAGTTCATTCACCATAGGAATTGATTTCTGAAAGGCCTTTTTTCCTACCATAAATCTACTATATAGTAGGATATTGGTAGGAAAAAAGACCTTTCAAGAGAGTAATTCCTACCGTGAATGGAATATAGTTTTAAATACAACTTTTCCTTCTACAAATAGTTATCTTAGTTGATTATAGGTGCCGTTAGTATGATCATTACCCATTTACAAGCTAGTATCATTTTTGCAAGCGTTGGCTAACCTGCTGTATCGGAATTCAGGCGGCAGTGGAGGGTAAAGCTAATATCTGTGACCTTCTTGAGTCAAAGAAACATTAATACCATGTGCATTGGGATAAGAAGGGCCAATGTCCAATTATGAAAATTTGTATGATTAAATATAAACATCTTAATATATTCTGTCACTAAAATACTCACAAAGTCTTAACTGCTTTGTGAATAAATAGAGTTGGTCCCTACTTATTTCAATGAGAGTATTACTCTAGTGATACATTATTTTCAAAGAAAAAAACCATATGCTTCTCCATCCACAAAGTTTTATAACACTAGCCCTTATTTATCTAAGGCAGTAAAACATGTAAAATTCTTCACTCTTATCCTACATTCTTTCACGGGTTTTCTCATTATTGAGCACTACACGTTGTAATAATAAGTGTTAATATTCAAAGTATATAAAAACTACTGTACATTGAATTTTTAATCTACTATTATAATAAATAAAAATAAACATTCCTGCTCATATCAAACATAGTTATTATTAAATAAAATTGGGTCTAAATGTAATTTGGGGATGTTCTCAGTATGTTTGTATCTACTATATTTATTTTGCGGTCTAGGATTTGCTTTGGAGTAAGTTGTTTTTCAAAAAATTAATGAACAAAGTTTTTGGTACTAAAGTGTGAATATGTTAATTTTATTTTATTAGCTTATTAAATGTGATTACTTTTAACTTGAATCTGTTGCATTCTTGCAGTTTGTACACTATTTTCAGAAGAAATGTATTGAATCCTGAACAATAGGTACGCACATTGATTATTTTTATATAATTAATAAAATGTGACTATTTTTGCTTTCAAACAAGATCCAATGGATTGTATAAATTTTGAGGTGGAAAAGTATTTACACAATATTATTTTATATCCTTGATGAATGACAAGTTTG
Source organism: Timema poppense (assembly GCA_902141375.1). Lineage (NCBI taxonomy): Eukaryota > Metazoa > Arthropoda > Insecta > Phasmatodea > Timematidae > Timema > Timema poppense. The sequence goes on from CABFOV010001073.1 coordinate 96,007, forward strand.
TGAAGCATGGGTTGATGGAAGAAAGGGCGTTCAAAGAAACTCAAAGATATAATTGATTATTTAACTGCTTGTCGTAAAGGGCAAATTTTGTTTAATGTTATCATATTACTGGCGTTTAGTCTATTTGTATTTACTAATTTAAGTACAACGGATGAGTAGTGATACTATTTTATTTACTGTAGAAATAATATCAAAATTAAGATACAAATAAATATTTCTATATAACAATGTAGCGATTATTCTGATGTTTCAAGTACTTTTTCTAAAAAAGCTCTTAGCTGAAAGTAAATGTTACTAACACTCTGTAACGCACTTGTAGTATGTTCAAAATCTCTTTGTGCTTTGACCGAGTTCGTATCATGCTATTACTAAGTAATTTCAACCTTACAGGAAATCGAACTAGCAAAGTTACTAGAGATTATTAATTTACGCACTCAGTGCTCAGTCATAGCGCTTTAGCATTCTTTACTATGACATGGAGTTGATAATAAGTAAGATATATTAAAAAACATTAAAGTTAATGAACTTTTGTGTTCCCAATGCCACAAAGTAAGTAAGTAAGTAAGTAGTTAATACCCGACCGCCTCTATGGCATAGTGGTCAGATTTACTGGCTTCAGATCTCGAGGTCCCGGGTTCGATCCCCAGTGCTTCCAATTCTGTCTGCGAAGCAGTGGGTCCGAAACGGAACCAAAATCAACCTCGTGAGGAACAAATGAGGAGCTACTTTAATGAATAAGTAGCACTTCAGTCTTGAAAACTGAGATAGAAGGCTGGAGGGTTCGTTGTGCTGACCACATGACACCCTCAACCCGAAAATGTTGACACTATCTTCGCCAACACACGGTATCCTCTCGATTGGTATAGCCTGTTTGCAGGCTGACACCATGGAGATATTACTCAAGTTAAAATCTACCAATAGGATGAAAAATTATTCCCAAAAACATTTATTTCATGGAAAATTGTGTAAATCCTATAGATGTTTGAAAACTGTAAACACGGTATTAAATAGCAGATGCCCACTTCAGTGGTCGAGTGGTCTAAGGCGTCACTCCAGTGTTAAATTGGCCTGCTGATAGCGGAGCGCTTGAGGTTCAAATCCTGGTCGGGTCTACTGAGAGTAGTTTTTCCTAAATTGTTTCCCCATCTCCCAAAATAAAAATGCTGGTAGATAACCCCTCAAATGTTTCCTTCCTCATTACTACCCAATTAGATTATCATATATGCGTAAAACATGAACAGGTAGTATAACACGGTGATATCAGTAACAAATATAACATATACCTATAGTAAAAATTGTTCTAGTCTTCGAAATGAAACTGCTTTTTAAATATGTTATTGCCTCTTTAGCCTTTAAAGTTTAAAAATTAATTAAAGCACAGTGGCCAAATTTATCACATGACATTTTAGTTATTTTTTATTTTACCTGCCTAATAATACACGCAAATAACTGGTAGACAAAATCATAAGCTACATACTCTCTCGTATAGGTTATTTATTATAGTTAGTGACAAAATCTTCAAAAATGAGTCATCTGTAATTTTACCTTAAATAAATTTTTTCTTTGATAAATAAGTATACAGTATTATTTATCACTACCCTCCCCAGATAGTTATTTGAAAAAAATAGTTCAGACTTTTTTAAAAAGGTGATTTATAAAGAAATGACCTGAGTTCGTTTCTACTCTGCTCAGTAACATGACCCGGCTGCTAGGCCTTGTATCTATGGCCCATAGTTTTTATTGCAAGGGAGCCACCCTTACTTGATTTTAGATCCTCCCTCCCTCCCTCACATAAGCTCCCTCCCACCTCTCTAGCTTATGTAATTTTTAAAGATTTGGTAAGTACATGTTATTTTAATCGTCTAGTTATTTTTAGACATGAGGATTGGTAATATCCCACTTTGGTGGCCACAGGGTCTAAGGCGTCACTGTTGCAATAGACTAGTCTGCCGATGACTGGGAGATTGTGGCTCAATCATGATCGGGTGATATTTCCTAAATATTTTCCCACTCTATCTCCACGCGAATGCGGGTACACTTCCTTTAAATTGAAACATATTTATCCCTAACCCACTGGCGTAATTAGTTCATACCTAAAACAGGCAGAATTAATGAAGGAAATGTACCCACATTTTCATGGAAGAGTAGAAGGTAACAATTGAATAAGATCTCCCCAAAATATCCTCAGCAGGGATTTTAACCCCCAGAGAGAAGCGTCTAGCTGGCTGGGCTGGATAGGCTAATTTTTCTGCTTGAGAGTATGATTGTATCTTTAAGTTTTATCTCACCACGTTTAGTCCAACTTGGTCGCCTGCACATTTTACGGTCCTGCACTACACTTCTTATCTCTATCGGTTCTAGGAAAAGTTTGCTTGCAGCCTTTACTGATTATCAGTCGTGGTCAGCCAGCCTCTCGGTTGTTTAAACAAACCAGTAATGCTACCAACCTGATGGCTGGAATCCACCAGTTTGTATAACGTTAGCAACGCCATCTATTTTGAGAGATGAAAGCTCAACACACCGCCAGAGAGGGTAGGCAGGGCCTTAAGCTGGTACCGTATAGTGTAACCCACACAAAATATAAGATAATAAAGTTAAACTGATTTTCAATGTAAAATTAAAGAAAAAAAAAAGTTTGCTACTTTTTTGATAAAGTGCAGGGAGTTCTCCTATAATGTGTGTTTTTACCTCACAATTTGGATATAGCACAATTAACAAAATAGGGATTGATTTTTCAATAACCCAGTTCCAAGACGGCTGTCACGCGATTTCCGCTGTCCGGCTATACCAATGTAGGCTTTGAAGCAGGCTTTGAAGATGTGAATGAAGGAGACATTAAAAGAGCTGTTGAAGTCTCAGGATGAGAATTTTGAGATTTGGGTTAGTAGTAGTTAATCATGGTTGTAGCCTTCAGTGTCATTACCAAAAGGTTACCAAAACTCCAGAACTTCCAGGTTTATTCGGTTTTTTAATAGTTTTAAGATTTCTAGAATATCACTATGGAATGGAGGGACTACACGGAGTTGCCATATCGATTGACTACTTTATAAGCTTACCAAGTGTGCCATGCAATATATGCTTAGAATGCTGTAGCATTGAATTAGTGAAACAAAGACTTTAGAAACACAATAACACCAAGAAGTCACAATTCAGACCCAAGAACAATATCGTCAAGGTTATCAATCTAAATATTGAAAAATATTGTTTTATATGAATGGAAGTGCAATTTGTTTGTAGTCTGTGTGAAATGTTTAGTAAGTGAATTTCCTTATGTATGCCTCATTAGTGTAAATATGAGGATAACCCAGACTGGCAGTAAGATGTAAAATTAATTATTTATAATCTTGCACCCAGTCCCTTTAAAAGTTTCAGAAGCATTGAAATGGTCTAAGATTTGTTAGGGGTTGATCCCAAGTCCCATCATACCTCCAGCTATCAGCCAATCTTCTCCCAAAAAAACCTCTCTTTAGTTTTATCTAACAGTTCATTTGGAAACCTTAATGTTGGCATTCAGCATATATCCAATGATATAATATATAGTTTAGATTATTCAATAATCTAGTGCTACGTATAGTCAAATCAATTATAAAAATAGTAAAACATTGAAGTTTAATGACATAGTGGAAAAGATACTGTGTTGTAGAGTCCTAACGTTTAACGCAAACAAGTGATCATATAGTAAGGAGCTATTTGATGTAGGGTGATTTAGAAATCAATACATTAATGTGCCGTGTTCTATTTATTTAATGGCTGTGATCAAGACCACTTATTATATACTTGCATGCTGTACACGAGTGGATATGTGGCTTCAGGATTAGATAAAAATACAAGACAATTATCAGCCAATTACTGTTTTACTACTTGTTTCTGACACTTCTTATGATGTATAGATATTCCTGGTGTGTTTAGAGAATTCCCCAAACATTTACTGTTCAAATAAAGTACAGATGATTTATAGTGCTAATCCATTTTGTTATCCTGGTATTGATTGATACCTTCTAGGTATCACTACAAACATTGCTCAGAAATGATTGGCATGTAACACAACATTCCTTAGGTTATTGAAACAATAAAAAAGGTCAACAATTATCCACCTGGCCTTTTAAAAATCTTAGTATATTGGTCTACACTTATACTTTATTTTTATTTACACACTTACACAAATGGGGTAGGGATGAGGAAGGTAATATTTGGAGTTAATGTAGCCACATTTGTGTAGAGTAAGAGTGAGAAATAATTTAATAAAAACTGCCCTTAGTATGTCTAGCCGAGATTCAAAACCCAGCTTTCCTATCCTTGGATAGCGAGAGAGAGGTATCGGACTGTGTGAATAGCAATATGGGTGGTACATAGTGAGTCCAGTGTTGAAAATCATAAATGAGATATCACAAGATAATAACAGGCTAGTTACATGATTGTTACTACAGTAGGTCCCTGCTTTATGACATTCTGCTTTAAAAGAGTTTTCAATTTTATATACATGTTCACTATGTTCAGTGCTTATCCCGCTCTTCCATTGCTTTTTGGCATAACACGCGCAGTGAATGGCTTTGGCCGCCATTTTAAATCAATAATTCAGTCTGTTTGTAGTTGTGATGGGCACTATTAAATTATTAGCTATCAATTATCAAATTATGAAAAGCATCGAACAATCATTCAATAGTTTTAATTCGAGTATCATTAATTGAGTGTTTCCAAATATTTTCATTCGACTGAATGATCGATTGTGTACTTTGATAGTGGAACGTGTCATTATGATTTTATATGCAGTGGAAAGATAAGAAATGCCATGTTCAGCATTATAGTGATTTCCACTTTACAGCGGTGCTCTGAAACCTAGCCCGCCATATGAACGGGGCCCTAACGAACTCAATATCATACAAAATGTTGCAATAATGGCCATGAGAAATGTGCATGGAAAACAGATACTGTGCTCTAAAATGTATATGAATAGTGAGTGCAGAGCATTCTTGGCCAATTTCAGTCCTATTTATTTCTTCGACCAACTTTCTGCTGCCCCTTGTAAGAATCTTAATAGATTAAAAAATTGACTTAATGTTTTATCTTGCACCCAAAAATAAACCAAATGATTGAGATGCTGCTTAAAACTCTCTTTATTTTTACTTTCTCTCATATCCTCAGAGAGAGAAGTATTGGGATCGTCAAAAAAATAGAACACAATATTTTGATAAATGTCGACATTCCATGACCCCTTGAAATCGTCAAAGTTTTTTTCATGATGCCATCTGTCTGTCTGTCTGTATCTCATACTAGAGCCAAGACCATACTACCAATCAGGATTAAAAAAACTTGGTATCTAGGGTTTTCATAAGGTTCCCTCGAGAGATTCTTTCAATTAGATATTCAATCCTAAAATTAAGGTTAGTTTACTAAAAAGAAAAAAAACTCAATTTACTCAAAATCCGCTCTAACGATTTTGATTTAACTCTGTGTATAGACAATGCTTAACATTATAAATAAAAAGCCAATTTTCATTTTCCCATCAAAATGACTTAAAGGGTACTTTACAAGAGAAGAAATTTCAAATTTTGATCTTATCTCTGCATCTATTTGAGATACAAAATAACTTTTCACTGCAAAGATAAAATAAATGAGTTATATATAGGTATATATAACTCATTTATTTTATCTTTGCAGTGAAAAGTTATTTTATATATATATATATATAAATTGGGCTATCAGCATTTAATTACATAGTGGGATAGGTTGAATTTAGTGGAAATGTACCCTTATTTGTATGGAGGTACAAGAGGATACCATTTATATAATTCAACTTCAGTAAAACTGGCCAGTATTCAAATCCTGACCTCTGTATCACCGACAAACCATACTGAACAAGAGTGATATTAAACCCGAGGGCTCAGCAATGTTTATTTTTATTATTATAACTTGGTAAATTAATGATTCAAAATATGACTAAGATGTTCACAAAAGAGAATCAACTAGACAGGTGGGTGTTTTGGAAGTTATTTTAGCAGTGCCACTGTCCCAAACATGAGACTACTGCAATAAGCTAGGTCAGCAAGCAACTGTTAAACTCGGATATTCAAAAGAAACACAAGCAGTAGCTTAGTTATTAATCTAACCACTAACATTTCTAATTGTATTTTCCCCCTAACTATAATCATTAAAATCCCTTTAAAAGTAAATATAAACCTATAACTTAAGCACACTTTGCAATCCCACTTGAAATAAGTGTCAATACCAAATAGGGTCACAACATCTAGTTTGGAAACCACTGCCTGTGCAGCCCCCATTGTGGATGCCTCAGACCTCTCCCTCATTGCAACAAGTAGTATTAAGATAATTTATTATTGCGTGTGACCACCATAAGTCAAGTTGCGTGCATTGCTAGTTTCCATCAGTTTCTCATCTCTCAGTTGGCTAAGTTGGACTATACATACCATGGTTGCAACAAACCTCTGTAAACTTTGTGTAACTCTTAAGTACAATGAATATTTATAGGAAACCAGATATTGTGTAGTAGTTCAAATACTGCTCATACAAATATTTCGTTGTAATATATAAATTAATTAGTTTAAAAAAATTTTTTTTAAGGTATTTAGCATGCACTTCTGATTATTTTATCATACAATAATTTCTAAAAGCGAGAGTGAGTGGGACTATTAATTGTGTCGGGAAAGGTATTTTCACATACCTTCCAGGATTCTTTTATGTGCCACAATCAATATGGGCTTGATCGCTTTACTTCTCCCATAAAGGAAGTTATTCTAAGAACCTTAAGATATCAAGGAAAGCTCGGTGACCCAAGCTGGTTTTGAACCCACCAAAAACATTGAGTCCTGAGGTGAGAAATTCAACTCTGAGACCCCACCGATGTCAACAATTCTAAGAAAATAGCGGAGTTTTAAAATATCAGCTATTGTGTAGTAGTTATAAATAGTATGATCAACTTTTCTGGTTTAAAATTATATAATGTAACTTCCGTCCATGTTAGTGACTGTGTCCTTGCTCAGATGAAGCGAATGGTCACCTTGGATTTTGAGTATTTCATGAAACTATGGATAAAGTATTATTATTAAAGAGGAAATAATAAACCGGCTTTAGTAAAAAATATATAATATATTATTTTTACATTGTCTTTATTAGTTTTGTTTCTGTTATTTCATAAATAATTTATTGAATGTAGAAGTAATCATCAACTCATGATTAGAGTGTAGTATTGTGATACCTACCATCTCAACACTAATGATCCATTGCTAAGATTATAGCGCACAAGTCTGAGAAGTTATAGTAAAAATCAAGTAGGTAGAACAGTATCCAACATTTACAAAAGTTTTAAAACTAATCAAGTCATGTGCCACTTTTAATGGATAGTATCAAAATAATAGTGTAAAATAATACAATAATATGGCAAAATGTCAGTAATGAAGAGATGATTGTTTCTTCTCCACCATCCTTCACAATGAATTACTCAGCTTATGTGTAAATCACGGGTTAATTTACTGGTGTATTTTAGTACAATGTCAAAATTGTTTTTCTCTTCTTTAAAATAGTTATAAAACAAGGTAAACAGTTTTTATTAACTACACAACTGCTCTAGTTTGTGTTGTTTTAAGTAAAAAGTACAAAAAAAGTAAATAAAATTATTTTTAATTAAGTTATTACCATAATTATAAAGCAAAATTAATTGAATTAAAAGAATATATTATATATTTATTTGAGAGCCAAATACTCCATTTGTACATAAAATATGAGTGTGCTTATTTATTTTTTATATCGATTAGTGAAAAAAAAACTGTACAGTAAAATTATTAGTATATTGTATGTGCAGATCAATAAGTAAAACATTATAATGGTATGATTTTGTCCATGAGACAATTTAGCAACTGATCACCACTAATCTACATACTATATTACTAAAAAGTGGTTCATTCTAAGGTCAAGGCAATCGTGAAAAGATAATACATCTGAATGTCTCAAACAACATCAGTTAAAAAAAAACTGTATTTTCTCCAAGTATCATCTTACAAGTAATTGAAAGTAACCCTTGATAACCGTAGCCTCATAATAATGGTTCATGAAACAATCACTATGGAACTCTGCCAGATCATACAATATCCTGGATATTATTATTTTTTTAATTCACTTCAATCTGTTAGAGATATGATAGCACGGTGAGCCCCAGCTGGAATGATCAAGTTTGCTCTTCAGACCAAATTAACTTTGTGGCTGCAATAAACTCATATTAAAAAAGCACACATTTATCGTAAAATAACTAAAAAAATATTTTTATGTAATTTAATCAAAAATCGAGTTTTTTGAGTGGGGTTCATAGGCCCACCACCATCCAGCCGGATATTGTCATGTCATGGTAGCCCCAATGGGACACAAAAAACAAAGTTGCCCGGACCAAGGGTGCAGGCATCGTCTCTAAACCCAAAGTGGCCCCACTCACAAATGAGTCCCCTGGGCTGGAGGAAAGGTTAAAAACAAATGTTGTCAGTCCTATGGCATGCATTGGTTTGAGTGGATATTTCACTTGAAATGAGGCTCAACATGTTAAATATGTTAAATATATGTAAATATATATTTTTAATATAATTAATTGTTAAAAAGGGTGACCTGGTGGTCTAGGGTTAAGGTGTCAGACTTCTGTGCTGGCGGCCGGGGTTCAATCCTCGGTCCCAGCACAGATTTATCTGATTACCAAACCCTTCCTTCACCTCTAACAAGACATCTTGTGAATGTGAGGAATGCCAGGTCTCCACCGTGGTTTGGATTCTACGTTAAACTGTAGGTCCTCTATTTCATCTCACAATCACCCTACCATTACACATTAGTGTAAGTGCGTATAACCCGAACGGGTAGTAAGACGCGGTGCTAATAATAATAATAATAATAATTGTTGAAAAGTTTGCAAATACCTTTAACATATGTGTGTTATTACTGGATGAGAGAAATAATTAGTACGTTGTAATAATTTAGTTTTCAACCAATAGTTTAATCCCATATTTTGCTATGCTTGGTTTGTTTGTCAAGTTTAGAATAGTGTATCCTCATTTATCACCTACACACATAGCTTTAGACAAACCAAAATTTCAACGAATTATAAATTGACCTAGCGATGGTATAGTGCATCAAAAATGAGACTCTTGAATATAAAAATGTTAATAAATCTTTACCACAAAAATTAATACAGACCTATTCTTTAAATTAAAAATGACACTTGGACACAGGAATTTAACCCAGAAACTTAGTATGCCAATGCTATAACCAATAAGAAAGTTATCCGGGAGTCATCTTGTGTTCAGGGTCACATTTCACTCATATTTTTAAGGCAGAGACTGTGATGGACGTGTGGATATCATTATATAAATGTGTGTGATGAATTAATATCACGAGCTTTCAAATAAAGAAGCCACTTTCAACTAAGGAGGGCTTTATGCTGCCAATTGTATGATTACAACTGTATAAATGCCCATAGCATGGATAGCTCAATGGTTAGATTGGTGTACTAAGCCAAAGATCCCGGGTTTGGTTCTCATATCCAGGTGACATTTTTCAATTTATAGACTATGATGTTTAAATGTGGCTATAACCATAACTAACAAATATAATTGCTTGAACATTTAATCAAGTAATACAAACCTAAGGAATAAACAAATTCCAGTGAGAAACTGTGTGTAGGGAGTGAATGTACTTCATTTCACTAGTAAAGAGTTGGCTTGCATCCAGAGTAGTGTAAACCAACATGAATCTTGCATATATGACTGATGATTTACAATTATTGTAATTTAAATTCGTTTTTAAATCTTTTTAAAAATGTTTTGGAATGGATATTTGGTGTATATTCATGATGTTTGGTACAAAAAAAATGTGTGTGTTAACTTAACAGAACAGTAAAGTATGTAGGCTAGGTGGAAAAGTTATAGTTACAGATGGTACAAATAGATTTAGCAAGTCAGTCAGGTGGGAATGTTGGGAACATGAGAAATGGGCAGTGTTTTCACAGTTTTTATAACAAAACATATTTTTTGGTCAAAATAAAAAATATACTTCAATTTTTTTCACATGGTAATCAAAACAATTGTTGAATCTCTGTCATGAGTATAATGACATTAGATGGGAAACTTTTTAAATGAAGAGAAAAAGTTGTCATTCAATTCCAGGACACCCTTGACAGATATTCAACAACTGATGAGGTCACCATGTGAAGAAAACTAAACTCTAAAGGTGTACTAACAAATATTTAATTTATTTATTACATTTATTACAAAATGTTTTGGTATAAAAACTGCAAAAAACTGCCCTTTTCTCGCTTTCCCTGCATTACCAATTTAAATGAGATAGAACTCTCCATTATTCATTTGAGATGAGATTAGGTTAAATTCGTATGAAAGAACAACGCTCAGCATAAAAAGACTTTATAAGTCGACCCATTTTAGCTATATATGCCCCAACCTGCATTGGAGTAATGAGGTGAAGAGTAATTAATGTTTAGTAGATGTCAGTTGATTTCCAATACTTCAAAAATGAGGGACATGAAAAAGACAGAGATATTGGGAAACACATGCATATTTTTTAACTGGAATAAATAAGTAGCAGCTCTGGTCTATAAAACTGAGATTAATGGCTAGAGGGTTATTTGTGTTGACCACATGACCCCTTCTATCCACAAATGTTGGCACTATAATTGGTTTCATCAATGTTAGCTTGGTCAGTATAGCATGATTGTGGGCTTATTCTATGGAGGAGATAAAATGTATATTATATTTTCGTAGCCTGCTTTTTCTGTAATTATTACATAATTTCATTGATCTATTGCAGCAGTTACTTGAGTAGCACACTTACCCTGTTCTTTGAATGTCACAAATCCAGTAACCAAACCAGTACACAAGAAGCAGTTCTGAATATAATCCTTCACGCCTTGGCAGGAAAATAAACAATGCATATGTTGGGCCTAGGTATTTATCACTCTAATTGCTTGTGTAACATTTCTTATTCTTAGCTCTATACTTCCAAATAATTAGAGGATATAATTGTTCAAATTTGGATCAGTGGATGTGCGGACTAAGGCCTCAAAATCTTCTAACCTGGTTTGCCAGTAGTGGGGAAGTCCTTCCAATCATTGATAAGGAACAAGGATAACCAAATGAGGGAGGATATAACAAGTGAAATGCCCATTGGGAATTGAAATGACCTTTTTTTTCAGATGGTTTAAGATACATGACTGGGGTTCCCGGCTAGGATTCCATAATACACTTTGAAGAGCTACAAGACATTTTAATAATTATAATTCTTAATGGTTTTGAAATGTTAATGTAGTAATTGTACTATTAAATCTCTAATTTACCTATGCAAGCACATATTCTTAATTCATCTAGCATACCTACTCAATAAAGGTAAAATATATTATTTGAAATAAAAGAAATTTAAAAAATTATCTCTTATAAAAATTTGCCTTTTTTAATCAAATATCATCGCAAATTTTACCCACATCAAAACTACTCAAAGAGAACAATTTACAAATATAAAAAGAAAGAATAAGTCTGTTGATAAATTGACAATGATTTCCAGAACAATGCTAAAGCAATAAATTTCCAAATTAGCGCTGAAAAGTTGTAATCTTGAAAGATCAAGTTTAACTTGCGTTTATCTGATAGAAAAAGGTGATTAAATTGAACAATATTTTGTGAGATACAAATACCATATAGAATTTTACTTTGGAGCTTTGAAGGGAAAAATCCTTTGTTTAAAGAGGTATTGGATTGTTTTATATAAAATTGAGAGCAAATGAAAATATTCCTTAGAATATTGGAAACTGTTAATAGGTTTCTTTGTAAGAAAATAAATTGTTGAGAACATCTTATTCAAATACAAAGTTGGTGGTAGATGGCACAGTTGACAGTTGACATTAGCAAGATTTGTGTTCTGTCAATATATGACAAACTATGTTATTAAGTTTGTCTAAAATAATTTAATCAAAAGCTTAAAGAGTAAGAAGGGAAAGAAAAACCAAGGGATGAATGAAAACACAAACATATTTATTCAAACAATTAGTAACAAACGATCAACTGACTCGCATAACCATGTGACAGCTACTGCATCACTAAGTAGTTTCCTCAACCAACACCAGATAACTCCTGTATTCTCCCTCACTCCATCTTGGCCAAAAGGTCCACTCCGGTAATCCTCTCTATCACTTGTGCCAATAGTGTAGCAAATAATTTTGTTTTGCCAGTAATATGATACAACAGCTTAGTTGCTTACTACACTTCCTTTATAATATTGGAAGAGTGACAGATACAACATTCATGGGTAGCATATTATAAAATGCTAGGTTAAGAGCTTTACACAAAGAATTTATTTAAATAGCACTTAAGTCCAGCTTAAAAGAGATAACATACTATAAATATAGTGTTAAAACACTTAAATACGATTGGAAAAATATTACCAAAGATTGTTTCGCAAATACAGCAGATATAGCATATGAAAACGATTATTACTGTTCATAATATATTCAATTAAATGAGGGTTGAAAACCTACATCTGGGCAGGTTAAATGTGTTTAAGATAAAATTCATGTACATTTAAATTTAAATATAATCCAAATATTGACATGTAAATCATTCTATTATTTGTGACAATCTTCACAAAATATTTTAACAAATAAAAGCAAATATTTACTTACTAGAGAAAACTATAAAAACCTGAAGCATATAATGTTTTCAGCAAATATTGTTTAGTAATAATTAATTCAAGAAAATATCCTGTCACTAATCGTCTGACAATAAATTAAGGGAGATTTATAGATATAATTATAAATTTGCATCGTAAATAATGTGAGCTCTAATAGAATGTGCAATTAGGTGTGATATCAATTACAAACACAATCCAATGAGAATATTATAATCAAAGATTAACTGTTGAATATTAATTGGAAAACTATTACTTACAGCATGAACCAACATATCTTTTAGACTTAAGTATTATTTAAAATTCACAACTTCTTTAAAATATATTTGAACAATGACATCTGAATATTTTTTTTAAATAACCTCTATATGCACTGACTAGACATCTTAATATTTTAAGTCTATTCCTATTATTCCAGTTCTATTCTATTTCTTCTATATTTTGTTCCCTATTTCATGGGAAAAGAAAATTGTAAATTGAGTTTGTTTATGTTTCATTTTTCAAATATATTACAATTATTTATGTAAAACATTTTTTATTTGTGGCTAGTGTATTGCCAACCAACTCTTTATAAATATAACTTAGAGTAAATTTTAAAAACTACTAACAGTATCAGTATTTTAATACATTTTGTGCATAAAGTGTATTACCATTTCCACAAAAATTACCAGACTTGCAAAAATTAATCCAAATCCAAGAAGATAGTATGCTGACTGCAGATTTTCAACTTTAAGAATTTTAAGAGCTGATCTATTGTTAATTCTAATAAACTTTAGACTTATTTCAAATAAAATATCTTCCTTCCATTTCTCATTAAATCCTGCCTCAATGAGCCGCACAATGATGTCAGTAAATTTGTTCAAGAAAGGGGAATGCTCCTCAACAGAAGAAAATACAGACAAAGATGATACAAAACAATCCTCCACAACATGCAGTTGAGCTCGCCCATCACGAATATATTGAGGATTGCTGGCTATAATTCTTCCATCAAGCTTTGAACATATGATGCTCACATTTCTGCCTGAAACAATCATATGTAAGGCTTCTTTGTCATCTTCTATATATGTATATTTATTTTTCATTTTAGTAAAAATGTTATCATTAAGCTCTGAATAATCTATTAGTGGTTCATCCCCTAAACTATAACTAAACATTGAAATTTTAAGCTCAGAATCCAGAGCTTCCATTATTGTGTTCATATCAGGATAGTACATGGGGATTGTGAGGAAACTGTATAGTAATCCTTTGTATGTACTGTTCATTAGCAAGTTGAACACCAAGCACATGAGGATTAAGAACCTCTGAGAGAACAAGGAAGGAAGAGAACGAGGTGCACCTCCTAAAGACATGTTGAATGTTTCAATAAGAACACTAGATTGTGGTGAGGTTTTACTCCCTGGAATGTTATAGAAAGCTAGAACTTTCCAAACAAAAGCCATGAAAAGATTGCTAAGGACAAACATAAGCCAAATAGTTGCTGAGAAGGGTAAAATTATATTCATGTATTTGGGTATTTCTAGAGCTCTTGGCACAATAAGTAATCCTTTGTATGTACTGTTCATTAGCAAGTTGAACACCAAGCACATGAGGATTAAGAACCTCTGAGAGAACAAGGAAGGAAGAGAACGAGGTGCACCTCCTAAAGACATGTTGAATGTTTCAATAAGAACACTAGATTGTGGTGAGGTTTTACTCCCTGGAATGTTATAGAAAGCTAGAACTTTCCAAACAAAAGCCATGAAAAGATTGCTAAGGACAAACATAAGCCAAATAGTTGCTGAGAAGGGTAAAATTATATTCATGTATTTGGGTATTTCTAGAGCTCTTGGCACAATAAAGGTGATGCAATCTTGATCATGTGGGTATGTCGATCTGTGGTCATTGAAAAGTAGAAATAAAAAATGTTGGTGAGTGCTTAGACCATGGGTGGTTGAATTTACATTATCATAGTAATTGAGATTGTGTTCATTTAAATAAAAAATGTTAGCAGTAAAATTCATTTTCTCTATAATTGTAGAGAACATATTTCCATTTGGTCCACCCAGAGATATTCTATCATCTGGAGCTAGTGTGTCAATAACCAGGGGATGAAATAGATCAATCGGTGAGTCCAGTAAAAAGCCCTTGGTGTCTTGAAGCTTGTCATAAAATCCTTGAAATGCAATTATAGTTTTATACGCATCACTTAGGTTGGTGAGATAAACTTCTTTGGTAAATGGATTATAGTTCACTGTTCTTACTTTAGATTTTGAAAGCCAAGTTTCATTTATGTTTAGAAAGTTTTCTTCCAAAGAAGGAGAACTCCAAAAGACAACCAACATATTTAAAATGCTGTATCGTGTCCAGCAATCTTCAAACATGTTCTTCATTGTGACTGTTTTCTCATTCATTGGTCTGGTTATAACTAAAAGGAAGAAGGCTCTTGGATTCCAGAAGTTTGATTCAGCCCAATAATCATATGAAAAACAACTATTTAATATTTTACTTTGAAAAACAATAAAACTTACACTGTTTTCAATATTATCTTGAACATGGAATCTGCCGAAATCCTTAAAATTTGTAAAGTTTAGTAAGGACAATGTTGAAACAGTAGAATAAGCATGAATATACTTTAATATCTCACCATCTAATTTACAATAAGAACTTGGATCATTACCAATAATAAGAAGGTGTGTTTCCCAGATAAAATATTTTTTAATAATATCTTTGATACCAGCTGTAATATGACTCAAACTAATATCTTCATGTTGAACAGAAGTTAATAATTTACTTCTTGAATATCTACTATGTAATAATATGGTGATAGTAAGTATCAGTAAAAGAGTTCTGTAATGGACCATCTGAAATCAAAACTTTACATAAAATATTTGTTCATCTAAAAATAATCTGAAATAAATTTAATTTGTATTTATTAAGTTGTTTAATTAATAAATAATGTTTATTAACATGTTGGCTTCTAAAAATACTTTTCATTCAAACTACATTACTTTCTAAACAGTCTCAACTGCAAAAGTATATCTACTATTTAAATAAGTAGCATAAGGAAACAAAAGTGAATGTGAGTAAATCACTGCAATATTGCAGTAGGCGTGGTATGTAGTCAAGACAGACATAAATAGAACATTTCACATATTCAATCAAATAACCCCATTCCAAGGTGCCTGTCTATTCATATACAGGATGTTCCTGGATTAAACAGCCAAACTTTGGGAAGTGGTAAGGGATCAATAAACTAACCTAAGAATTAATTTCCTTTGGACATTGGTTGGTTTTTACTTTCTTTATAAGCAAACAGGCAAATTTAAATAAAAACCTATTTTTCTGCATAAAAAATTAAATAAGCTTAAAAATATTATGTTTATCAAAAAAACAACTTGGAATAAAGGTTGAACAGCCTTAACAGCATTGAATCTGGTATTAAATACCCAAAGAGATATTTGAAAGCCATAAAAAAAGTTACAATTAGGCTAAAAGATTAAATAAATTTAAAGAACTAAGATAAAAAATTGCTTTGAAAACTGAGCAGAGTTAGATTACATTTGAGTTGACATTTTTATGATAACTATGTGCTGATTACTTTAGGAGTTAATCATTCACAGGTAAATATTGTTGTTTTGAATATCGTAGGTCTGGCTTGTGTTTGCCCCATAAATCCAACTTATTCATTCATACCAAATAATTGAGAGTTTGTTCAATTCATTGTGTTAACAATCATGTTAAATACATATGTAAATAGTGAATGTCAACTTGATATTTGTGTAAGGGTTTTGCAACGGAAATTATAACACTCTTTGTTGTGAATGCACCAATCTATTTCTGACCAGTGTCAGTCAAATCAGTGTTAACTTTAACATTTCAATAACTTTAGGTAATTATATAATTTAATAGTGTGCCCTGAAATCCTGGATATTTGCATCACTTAAGAATGAAAGATGATCAGCCACCATATTATAACATTTTGACCAAAACCAGTCAACAAGTATGTGAAAATTTGGTTCTGAGCTAGGAATTTCACCCAGTCATATACTCTCAATCAATGGACGTCATTCATACTACCTTCAACACGCCCATCATTTATTAACGGATGATATTTTACTTAGAGGATCATTTTACGATTGGTTTTTAGACCAAACTAATAACTAAACATGAAAAATGCTGTGGTCAGATCAAGCCATGTTTACCAGACAAGGTATCTTCAATCAAAGGAATTGTGTTGTCATAAGAGTATACCAGAGTGAACCCCTGGTTTCTAATGGATGGATGCCCTACTCACTATATCAGAGATAACTCCTGGTTTCTAATGGATGGCTGCCCTGCTCACTATGCCAGAGATAACTCCTGGTTTCTAATGGATGGCTGCCCTGCTCACTATGCCAGAGATAACTCCTGGTTTCTAATGGATGGCTGCCCTGCTCACTATGCCAGAGATAACTCCAGGTTTCTAATGGATGGCTGCCCTGCTCACTATGACAGAGATAGCTCCTGGTTTCTAATGGATGGCTGCCCTGCTCACTATGCCAGAGAGAGCTCCTGGTTTCAAATGGATGGCTGCCCTGCTCACTATGCCAGAGATAACTCCTGGTTTCTAATGGATGGCTGCCCTGCTCACTATGCCAGAGTGAACTCCTGGTTTCTAATGGATGGCTGCCCTGCTCACTATGCCAGAGATAACTCCTGGTTTCTAATAGATGGCTGCCCTGCCTACTATGCCAGAGATAACTCCTGGTTTCTAATGGATGGCTGCCCTGCTTACTATGCCAGAGATAACTCCTGGTTTCAACTGGATTGATGCCCTGCTTACTATGCCAGAGCTAACTCCTGGTTTCTAATGGATGGCTGCCCTGCTCACTATGCCAGAGATAAATCCTGGTTTCTAATGGATGGCTGCCCTGCTCACTATGCCAGAGATAACTCCTGGTTTCTAATGGATGGCTGCCCTGCTTACTATGCCAGAGATAACTCCTGGTTTCTAATGGATGGCTGCCCTGCTCACTATGCCAGAGATAACTCCTGGTTTCTAATGGATGGCTGCCCTGCTCACTATGCCAGAGATAACTCCTGGTTTCTAATGGATGGCTGCCCTGCTCACTATGCCAGAGATAACTCCTGGTTTCTAATGGATGGCTGCCCTGCTCACTATGCCAGAGATAACTCCTGGTTTCTAATGGATGGCTGCCCTGCTCACTATGCCAGAGATAACTCCTGGTTTCTAATGGATGGCTGCCCTGCTCACTATGCCAGAGATAACTCCTGGTTTCTAATGGATGGCTGCCCTGCTCACTATGCCAGAGATAACTCCTGGTTTCTAATGGATGGCTGCCCTGCTCACTATGCCAGAGATAACTCCTGGTTTCTAATGGATGGCTGCCCTGCTCACTATGCCAGAGATAACTCCTGGTTTCTAATGGATGGCTGCCCTGCTCACTATGCCAGAGATAACTCCTGGTTTCTAATGGATGGCTGCCCTGCTCACTATGCCAGAGATAACTCCTGGTTTCTAATGGATGGCTGCCCTGCTCACTATGCCAGAGATAACTCCTGGTTTCTAATGGATGGCTGCCCTGCTCACTATGCCAGAGATAACTCCTGGTTTCTAATGGATGGCTGCCCTGCTCACTATGCCAGAGCTAACTCCTGGTTTCTAATGGATGGCTGCCCTGCTTACTATGCCAGAGAGAGCTGCTGGTTTCAACTGGATGGATCTCCTGCTCACTAAGACAGAGTGAACTCCTGGTTTTAACTCATTGAATGTCCTGCTCACTATGACAGAGTAAACTCCTGGTTTCAACTGAATGGATCTCTTGCTCACTAAGACAGAGTGAACTCCTGGTTTTAACTCATTGAATGCCCTGCTCACTATGACAGAGTAAACTCTTGGTTTCAACTGAATGGATCTCCTGCTCACCAATACAGAGCGAGCTCCAGGTTTAAACTGGATGGTTGTCCTGCTCACTATGCCAGAGTGAGCTCCAGGTTTCAACTGGATATATATATATCACTGACTACAACAAAGGTATTCACCATTGGCATATAATTAATTTTCCTGGAAATGTACTGGTTGTGCTTGTCCTCCGCATTCACGTGCTTTAACACCATTAGATTATTTATTAAAGAACACACTAAGCAAAAAGTATATAATGACTCTCAATTTTTACAGCAAAGAATAGCGTAGCCATGTGAAGAAACAGCAAAGGTGCAATGTCAGTTAGCCACTCGTTGTGTCATTGACAGTTGCAATGCTTAACTCTGGGCTGGAAGCCACCGCCTTTGACAAAATAAATAATACATTACATTTTTTATTTAATGCCTATCTAAATTTTGATTTTGTTGTTTGCTTAAAAATGAAGTAAAAACGAGCCAAAGGACATTTTATGTTTTTCAATCCCCTTCCACTTCCCAAAATTTGCTGTTTAATCCAGGAACACCCTGTATATTTTTAACTGTAAAATCCCATTAGGTGATCAAGCCCCTAAAAATGAGAAAAACAAATCATTCAATGAATCTAGACTGATGAAATCTCTTAAATGAACGCTATTCAAGTTATCAATACAGCCATAGATCAGTTTAGTCAATTTAATATGAATATATCAATATAATCAAACTATATCATTTGAAAGCCTACTAATAGATTTTTTTAATCACTGTGTCTTACTAACTGTTCAGGTTATATGCATACTAATATGTTAACATAAATTTAATAGAATCAATAAAATAAATGAAAATACTGGTTTTAATATTTAAAGGTGCTATGCCAAAAATGTTCAAAATGAAAAATTGTTTGACCATGAGTTGTGTGCACTTATGATGCTCTTTCTGATGGGATAAAAATGTTCCTCCTGTGTTTAGAGTAATCTTCCATACATTAATCTGTTAATATGGAGGTTTAGGCGCTGGGGCCGGGAGAAAATGCATTCACAGTCAAAATTAAAAGCATCAAGGCTGCCTCAAAAAGGTGTGTGACTTAAGAAAAGAAATAATTGTATGGTTCTCGGTTAATTCCCTGGCATGAGTCTTAGTGCCACTAATAAATATGATTGAATGTGCACTAAATTAGCAGAAGAATATAATATTCAATAGTTTGGTCTTTTTCAGCTCTATTGACATTCAATATATTAATAATTCACTGATCAACAAAGATTTTGTCCCAGTGCAACTAAGGGATGATCTATATAGATGTTTCTTTTCGATGATTTCAAAATTGGCCTCAGAATTTTTCTATCGGCCAAGGTTTTTAAAGTTACACCCTCTTATAGATTATACAATGCATAAGAAAACTCTCTCCCCAATGAAGGGAGGGGATTGGTTAGAAATTGCAGTTAAGTGTGGCAGAATGGACTCCTCCTTCGCTTTCTGCCTGACCCTTCAAACCTTTCTTTTCAACCCCAAGCTCTTCAAGGCCGTACGAATAATAAATGATGTACTTTAGACACCATGAGTCAGTATTCCTGGCCAGTTGCTGGTCAAAGTTCACTCTGTAAAAATCTAATACTGTGTTTCTCTGTAAAAAAATCTGTTATTTATGTAGTTCAGTGTACATTTTATAGTATTTACAATTTACCAAGTGTTTCAATGCCAAGAAATTGTGTGAATCATCCAGACTCATTTTGCTATAATTATGGTAGGGTAACATTTAAAAATAGAAAATGTGGTTTTACTACATTTAAAAAGTGTTTTACGCTTTACAATGGATTCAAAATTCATGACCTAGATAAAATTTAGGCCATTTATTTTTTTGGTTTCATTTGTGTCAGACTTATCATGGGTTTGAAAACTTGGCACATGAATTTGATCTTCTAATGATTTGGTGGGAACAAAGAGCTCACTCTACGGATTGTGTCTTTTGTCTAACAAACATTTCAGACGTCAGTTATAAATCAAAGCACACTGTGACATTCCCTAATTTACCATCTGCCACTAGGCCTGTGACTTAGAGTGAAGAATTGCCTGTGCCAAAGCCTTCAGAAAATGTCACACTTAGTGATGAAGAAGAATAAGAGCCTGTAGAGCATGGTGGTGATGATGATGTAAGACTTGATCCAACCTTTCAATATTCCTGTTGTCTTATAAACCACATTTACTTACTAAAGTTTATCTCCATTACCTTATCCGAGATTTGAACCTATTGAAAAGGCAACTTTTAGATTCCATATTGAAATGTTGGAATCTCCTCAACAAAGAAACAAAAGTTTGTATTTAAAAAAATAGGTGCAGTGACTATGAGAATTTCTTTTCCATTGACGTATGACTTTTTTTTTTTTTTGTAATGATGTTTATTCTGTTATGGAAGCATTTGTTCATGATTACAAATTAGAGGAGCGGTGTTTAATTATTGATTCTTCTAAAGTTAGTTAGAAAGCTATAATTCCCCAAAATATAAATAAGTTTCCATCAATGCCAGTATTTTTCATGTTGTAGATAAAAAATATATGTAAGCATGAAACTCCTACTGACAAAAATCAAGTATGAAGAATACAAATGAAATGTCTGTGCTGATTTGAATGTGATTGATTTTTACTTGGACTACAACTTGGTTTCATGCAGTACTGTTGTTGTATCTGTGTGTGGGACAGCATAGAATGGATAATTCATTACACGCTGAAACAGTGGCCAAAGTGAACACCACCAACCCCAGAATAGGAAGAATGTTGTCACTACACCACTTTTTGATCCATATGAAGCTTTTTCTTATGGATTAAAGTGGACTTAGATTTACATAGCTAAGAAATAAATTCCCGATGAATGGTGATGCAAAGATCAATAAGGGGATCTTTGCAGGACCTCAAATAAGAGAACCGATTCAAGATTAGAACTTCAATGGTCAGTTTAACTAGGAGAAAAAGTTGCATGAGAGTCTTTAAAAGCCATTTTTCGTAAATTCTCAGTAGTAGCGTAGCTAAGGAGGGGCGGTTTTCTCTGGGTGGAACTTCTCAGGGGGCTGCACTTTTGTTCTACTACAACAAAAAGTTTTTATCCTGCCATGGTAGTAACCTACAAGACGTCAGACGCAATTTTATTATTTGCCACTAAAAGAAATAAAATGTAAATACATAACAAAACACTTAGATTCCTCTATAATTCAAATTCTTATAAATATAAACAATTAAGCTCAACATTGATTTCTTAATATATCTCAACATGTGGTGGAAACTTGATCCTAAAATAGTCAAGCATGACTTCAGCATAGATCATGTTTGGGCTTTTACACAATGCAGTGGTGTGTGGTCAATTCTGGGTAGAGGGAAGCAGTGGGGCTACATTAAATGTGGTCGGTCTGATATACCAAAGTTTAATTTAATTGGAAGCTCACATGGGTCCTTCCTTGTTTCTTGGTGTTTTTATTGTTGAGTTTTAAGTACTACACAAAATATGAACAGAATAAAACCAAATTATTGGCAATCTTATAAATATTACTCAATCACTAAATCATATATATTAAAATAATAATTCGAATTCAAATAATAATAATAATAGTAATGGTAAATTTTCTATTTCAGATGTTTTGTCTTGGGTTGTGGCCTGCAAATAAGTTTGACCTTTGGCATGTCTTTTAATATCTTTGCAAATATTTTTAATATCATTCAATCCGGATTTATTCTACACACCATTATTGTTAGTAAATAGTAAGGTATAGTAAGGTCAACTATATAATTTTACACCCACCCAACACCGCAATAATTAATAAACAAGTTTATAAAATTGAGTATTGAAATGTAAAAGTTTTTTTGCTCCTGCACCTAAAAACGGAGTGGGTCTGCCTGTTTCAATTATTTTCTTTTTTCCGTCAAGAGACCAGGACGAAAAACTGTGCTTCAAAATATTACTTATGGTTTTTGACACATCAACCCTCCTCCTCCATTAATGTATTTGTTGACGCACTCGCCATTCTATTACTGTACGCAAAGAAATAAACCGCTTCCATTGGAGGATCAAATGAGCATCAATATTCTCGCAAAATAAAACTAAAAATGTAAATTGGTGATAATACATTATTTTGTAATATAATGCCCATAATTATATCTAAAAACAATAAATATTGCTTTAAAAAAATAGGAATAAGATTTTAACCGTATATTAAGTACGAATACACATCACTCACGAAAGTAAACTGAGCCAATACTCGGCTAGGGAAACGCTGCTTCCTTTCACCGATGAGGGCAAAACAGAGCCAGAAACAAACGAATGACAGAATAAAGAGCGAGCCCAGATGCCTGGCCGGTTAGTCTGAGTGAGAAGGAATTGTTTACGCTAAGAAAGATGGGCTGCCATCTCAACCATTATTAACAGTATCCTTGTTGGAGATGTTTCTAATTATAATAATTAGTTTTAGCATTATTTTCCTCTAATTTTCTTTATTCCCTTTTTAACTTTAGGGAAGTATTGTTTCCCTTGCTTCCATTGAATAAACGACGCTGATACAATGTAAGGAGTTGGAAATTAGAATTCAAAATGGAGCAACAATTGGTAAAGGGTGACCTGGTGGTCTAGGGGTAAGGTATCAGACTTCTATGCTGGCGTCCGGGGTTCAATCCTCGATCCCGGCAAAGATTTATCTGATTACCAAACCCTTCCTTCACCTCTGACAAGACTTGTATTAATCACAACTTGTGAATGTGTGGAATGCCAGACACGTTAAACTGTAGGTCCTTCATTTCATCTCACATTCACCCTACCATTGCACATTAGCGTAAGTGCGTACAACCCGAACGGATAGTAAGACGCGCTGCTAATAATAATAATAATAATAATAATAATAATAATAATAATAATAATAATAATAATAGGTAAAAAGGAACAAAAAAGAATTTAAAAACGAAGTGAAGAAGTGGAGGGAAATACTTTCAAGATTATTGGGTAAGATTAGATTTCTAGCTAAACATAATTTAGCCTTACAGGATCAATGAGAAGGAATTTATTATGAGACTGTGTTTCTGAATCTGAATTAACAGGAAATAGAGGAATTTTTTTAGAATTAGTTAATTTGTTGATGGAATATGATCCAGTGCTATGTGAACATGTTCTAAGAATCAAGCTGAGAAAAAGTTTGTTATATTGTATATGTCACCTACAATTTAGAACGAGTTTATAGAAATTTTGGGAGAAAAAGTGAGAAGCAAAGTTATCAAGCTAGTAAAAGAAGCTAATTACTTTTCTATGATATTTGACAGCTCTCCTGATATTTCTCATAAGGATCAAACAAGCCAAGTTTTGCGCTACTTTATGATCAATGGAAATAAAGTGAAGGTAGTAGAATCATTTATTGATTTCATTGAAACAAAAGTTAAAACCGCTGAGAATATTTCAACTATGATTTTGCAAAAAATAAGAAAACAACATAATGGGTATTCAAAATTGTAGAGGACAAGCATATGGCAATGCCGATTTGATGGTTGGTCAAAATACTGGTGTTCAGAGATGTATCAAGGAACTTAAGAGAACAGCAGAATTTGTCACGATTACAAACCACTTGCTGAATTTGGCGGGTATCCATGCAGCTTCTGTTGCTGTGAATTGTTACTTTTTTTTTTGAACTGTGGAGAGTTTGTTCAAGTTTTTTCTTCATTGACTCATTGCTGGGATATTCTAACTTCAGCCACTGGTCAAAGTGCCAAGCATGTAGTAGAAATTTGATGGAGTGCAAGGGGAGAACCTGTGAATATTGTAAAATATATATATTCGAAAATCTTAAGTGCTTTAGAAGAGTTAACTTGTGAAAAAGAAATTGTCAGGTCAGATGCTGGCGTGCTGCATGGTTCATTGCAATTGTATCCTTTTTTGTGCTTTCTTGGCCTGTGGGAATTCGTCCTTCTAGGAATTAATAACACCCAGGCCTACCTCTAAACAAAAGGAGTGAACGTACAACAATATTATTAAAAAAAACTCGAGGCTTTGAAAGGATTTTTAATTGAAAATCTTGATGAACTAGTTAACAATTCAATAACCTATGCCAAATAATTTTTTAATGATTTTGGGATAGTCATGTAGCATCAACGCCAATGTAGAAAGAAAAAAACTGATGGCTGGTGAAGAATCACAAGATGCTGAATTGGCATACAAAACTGAGTTTAGAAGAGAAATATTTTCTTCTCAGTACAGAGTAATCCAATAAACTACTCTCAGATTTCAACAGCTTCATCTTCTTGATGAGAAATATGCCTTCCTCACTTCGTCGAATCTTTTGGATGACAAATACGAGTGTCAACTAAATAATAACTACCGGTACGATGTCATTTAAAAGAAAGAGTTCCTCGTTGAGAGAAAATGACATCAGAGTTGTATTTTTTTGCTGCTACGCAAGATGAAACAGAGATGTGGAAGGAGGATACCCATGAACTTTTGAAGTTTATTTAAAAAATACAGTCTTGGGAACTCAAATATTGTAATAGTTCTATGAACTTTCCTAACAATATCTGTTAGTGTTGCTGCCTGTGAAGAGAGTTTTTCTAGATTAAAATTGATCAAGAATTACTTAAGATATACAATGAGTATCTTACCATTAAGAAATATTGCCGTACTTTCTATAGGACAGCAACTAACTGAAGAAATAGACTTCAATAATATCAACATTTTTTCTAACAAGAAAAATAACATAGTAGAATGTTTAAATTAAATTGTTCACCTCAGAAATAAACAAGGTGTCTTATTCC
>CABFOV010001073.1:121410-136541 GCA_902141375.1 Timema poppense
TCCCCCCCCCCCCCCTCCCTTATACGTTGTTTTGACTTTTGTCTAAGTATGTTGTGTATTGAGAGTGGCGGCAAACTCAGGGACTGCCCCGGATGGCACCAACTCTAGCAAGGCCACTGCTTCTTAGATAAACCAAACACAAGGCAGACAACTACAAAGAAATAGTGGATGATCTCTTAGAATCTCACAAGTGGTACCAATGCAAGTGGAGTTCGAGTATACTTGCTGACTATTGTTGGACCCCTAAAGAAAGATGATCCTGAAGAAAAATACAGCAGAAAATCCTAAACCTTTAATGTTTAGGTGAGATAGTCATTTAATATGTATGTATTGTAAATAAATATGATACTGTAACTTTAAGTGGGTGTTGTGTCCTGTTAGTCTTTGTATTTGTTATGCACATTTTGCATTACCGCTGTGCGCCAACAGAAAGAAACAACAGTAATATAAAATGCGCATAGCAAATGCAAAGACACACGGAACACAATATTTAAGACAATAATTAGGGATTCCTCAGCCATCAATCCCGAACAGTTGGTGTCACTTAAAATTCTTATATCAGAGAGAAATTATTAAAAGTTATTAATTGAATTCAGCACCAAAAATACCATTAGTTCACTTACTTCTGTTTTTGGGACCAATAGTAAGAACAATATTGCTAGCCAGTGATTTAATTAAAGGATACAGAGTCCAAAATCCTTTTGAAAACTATAACATATTTGTCTCTGTTGGCCAGTTTCAAATAAAATAATTTCAGATTAGCTGACATTTTAAAGTAATGGTTTTCAACTTGTGGTGAGGGAGTAAAGTGGCATGGAACAATTAGGAAATAGAGTTAAAAATCAGCTGAGAATTGAAGACATTTTTTATTTTAATCCCTTTTCCAAATTAGCTAAGATATTTTTTTCTTGGAGTATTGCCAACACTACCTAGCAGTTCTAGTTCATATATTAGGTGACCACCAAATGAAGGACGCTCATGCACGGGCATGTGTTTACATTTAGTCTGCAAGCCTCGTATTCACCCGCCAATAATTCTTCTATTCAAACTTTCCCTCAGCTATCATTGCAATAATGTACAACACCAATGAATGTTCAACTCTGACTTTCATAAGTCATAAAAACTAGACAATATGGTCAATTTGAAGTGGATAGCAGATTACGATGAGCTCTGTCAAATATCAAACCCAATATTCAAGAAATTATTAAAACAAAACAATGCCAATCATTACACTAATTTTCAGTCTTTCTTTGTATTTTTTATTGTACCCTCATTCTGCAAGTGTTATAATGATTTTTATACTAGTAAAGGCATGACTATAAAAAAAACCTCTTGCAATTGTTTTTACAGCCATCCAAAATAATAGTAGGAGTGGGGCAGGAGCGTGGATATTTTATTATCTTCTAAAGGGGGCTTCAACTGAGAAAGGTTGTGAATCATTATACTAAAGCTAGCCAATATGAAAAGCAGTGGGGTTCAACCCATGGACTGAGACCTGTTATCTTAGTCCCCTTCAATCACAAAAGATTTTTAAAAATTAATAAAAATGTAATCAAGTCTGCAGTACAAAACTTGCAGTACAAAAGCACTCTACCTCATCTAAATATATGTGTGACCATTAAACTACTATACTTTAATTGCATGCTTGTTCTAATCGTGTTTGGGTTCAAGGTTTTTTGTATTTATTAAGATTATCAATAAATGTTATTTTGCTTATGGTTTATAATATGTTTGTTGCATTATGCAGCTTGGCCTACAAGTTCATACTGCAATGTCATATGTAGAGACATCTTACTAACTAAAATAGCCAAATTCATCTTAGGGAATTTATAAACATAAGTATATTCACACACACAAACACAAAGCAAAACTAAATTTCAGTTTGAATTGTTTGTTATTCTAAGTTGCATTTATTTATATGTGATATATTCAGTAGGGGAACATAGCTAGTCACATTCTCTGTGAGCCAGTCATGTATTGGGAGCTTCAATATACATGATCATGCAGTTATTTGAATAGGTCTGTAGTTCTCAATATTTTCTTGTTCATGACACACTAACAATTGCTGTGAATCCTCACGTGCCAGTTAATGACACTAAGGGAGATTTGGACATGCACAGAGAGATTTCTCTCAGTTGAACAAAAAATGCTTGCACACATTCTAATAAATTATTCAATTCTTTGATTGTAAGATATTACATTTTCTAAAAATATATTAAAGCTTTTGAACATTTTATTCAAAAAAATTCATACTGAAATAAACTACTTCTAATTATTATTTTAATCAAAAATAAGATAAGAGAGAATTTCATAGCAGAGCTAGTGAATTTCGCTGCATACTGGTGTGCCAATGACTACCCTTTGAAAACCAATGGATTATATTATAAAAACTTGATGATCTAGCCAAAAAATGAAAAGTATTTTCTCAAAATATTAATAAAGACGTGTTTAATATTAGAATAATGATATGTTTGTATAGATAAAATTATATAGGAGAAATTTAGTATTGTGTTCAGGTACTACTGAATAGTAAAGTCTCTGACAAGACATCTTGTGAATGTGGGGAATGCCAGGCCTCCACCGTGGTTCAGATTCCACGTTAAACTGTAGGTCCTTCAATTTCATCTCACAATAACCCTACCATTTACACATTAGCGTAAATGCGTATAACCCGAACGGGTAGTAATGTAAGACGCGGTGCTAATAATAATAATAATAATAATAATAATAATAATAATAATAGTAAAGTCATACTAACCTTATAAAGATATTCTTTGCCTTTAAAACAAGTTCTATAACCTAAAGGCCAACTTATTGTATTTAAAACACATTTTGAAGAAATGTATTAAATTAATATGGTATGTATATTGCTTCAAAAGGGGAATACATGGTGTAACTTTATACCCATGTGTCGCTTCAGTTAAACAAGGATGTTTTTATATGTTTTGTTTCTGATATTATTTTATAAATATTATATTGAATGTAGAAGTAATCATCAACTCATGATTAGAGAGTAGTAGTGTGATACCTACCATCTCAACACTAATGATCCATTGCTAAGATTATAGTGCACAAGTTTGAGAAGTTATAGTAAAAATCAAGTAGGTAGAACAATATCCAACACTTACAAAAGTTTTAAAACTAATTTCATATATTCATATGTCGAGTCATGTGTCACTTTTAATGGATAGTATAACCTGTAATATAGTAAAATAATATGGCAAAATGTCAGTAATGAAGACTAAAAAATATGTTTTTTCTAAACCTTCCTCCACAGTGTATTATTACTGTAGCTCACTTTTACCATTTATATGTAAATCATGGGTCCAATTTATTGGTGTATGCAAGGTTGAAAATGTTTTTCTTATCTTTAATTTTTTTATAAAAAAGGCAAAACCTACTCACTCAATCACTCCCCCACTCATCAATGTATTTCCGCAGCCCCTGAGCCTAATAAACTTGAAATAATGCGTGACGGTTCCTTTTAGGCCCTAAACAAGACATAAGATGGGGTTTGTTAAATTTGACCTCTTAAAGGGTGAAGGTTTTCAAAATTCCCTAATGTATCTTTTGAACCATTATACATAGCGTGTTGAAATTTAAAATGAAGGTTACTAACTAGAATTGGGTGTTTTAGAAGTGTTTTTTTTCCCTTTCATCCCCTAAGAGGTTGGAGAAGGGTAGATATGTATGAACTCACTGCCTCACTCATCATCATATTCCCTAAGCTCCTGGGTCTGGAAACTTGAAATGTTGCTTGACAGGAAGATAGTGAAGGTAGTGTAATGAGATTGCCCCATATAACAAAAAAATAATAATCTAAAATTGTTATCAGTTGTTGTCAATTGAAGGGCCTATAGCAGGCAGGTAAAAAGACCACTCCAAACAACCATAAAGTACTTAAGATTTTAAATTGAGAAAATAGGGTAGAAGTGTTAAATAAAAGAAAAACCACGTAGGTGATGCAAACAAATTTAACTTGCCAAGAATCTAAACTGATTATTCCAATAAAAAAAGAAATTTCAAATATTTACTATTTATAAAGGAGTCAGGGGAAATGAGAGTTTTCCAAATTCCCAAAACTAAAATAAGGTCAGATGCTTAAATTTCAAAAGGAAGAAGCTATAAATAAGGAAAGGGGGCTACCCTCAAGATTTTTTTAAAAATATATAAAAAAACATGTATGGATGTGAAATAAAATGGAAGTTCGACATGTAAGTCACTATACCTTCCCGGAGAGCCGAATTACGTTTGACCAAATCAAATTTCAATAATGAAACCCAAGAAATGGAAGAGCCCAAAATTATTACAATTAATATAAAACACTTCTTTTTGGCATAGTTTACAATCTAAATTTAGCGAGACTGTAAATAAACCATCTAAGATAATCAAGTAAATCTCAAAATTTCAATATGAGAATGTGGTAACCGAAAGAGAGTGGAAGAATGGGGGAAGGCTAGTAGCTTAAAATCTTTCCAAAACCATTATAAAATCTCCTTTTTGGTATTCTAATAGAAAAAAAACACTACACAATGTGGTAAAAAGATTGAATTTTATATAGGGAGATAAGAAAAATCTAAAAATAAATAAATGCAAAAACTAAAGATTATGTTAAAGTGGCTTCATTAGTTTTGGGATATCAAAGCTAAAAATAGAAGGATAAATTAGTGCTTATCTAGTAGCGACATAACAATTAAAATAAACAAATTCTGGTGACAGTCTTGGTGAGTCGTGATGTTCTTGGGAAAACCATCATGATTATAGTTCAATGTGTTTTTGTAACAAAGTATATTATTATTTATTCTCTTTGGTGAACTCTGATACTCTTTTTTTCCGACATATTTCTGTAACAATGTATTTTTTGAGCTTGATGGGGATATTTATTGATTTGTTTTGTAAACCAATGTTGATTTTGAGCTATATTTATATACTCTCTTCATATATTACTAACTTAAGGTTTTCCAAACCAGTTTTAATACTTTAGTTAGGTATAGTAAATTCTCGAAAACTCAACATTTCGTGTTATTCGATGCACGCATGTGCACACAGTCATCACAATCCAAGGTCATTCTACTGTATAACCTCTCAGTTTTTTTGTTTAACTCGAGTGGAACAGTCGTGCTGTTTTTACAAGTGCTGTGTTTGTTAGTGTTCCAATTCAGTAACATGTTCTTCTAATCAATACAATATTATATGTACAGTAATGTACTTCATTTCTGTGTATTACACATATGTATTATGTATATACACCATTATATTAACACATAATATATTGTACTGTATATATATTACTGTTACTGTACCGTAAAATAGTACAGTACAACTGTACCTATAATATTCGATACTATGCTGTGATTTATCCTTGTTTAGTAAACAAATATCTTATGCAAGTTCATTCGTAAAGCTTGACATTTCAATTACTTGACACTATCTCAGTCCCCATTAGGTCGAGTTTTCGAGACTCTACTGTATTTGAAATTTCATTCAACACAGTGGTAATATATCATGAAAATGGTTATTATATATAACTCACTTCATCTTCACATTTATTTATTTTTAATTTTAATTTTGCCAAGCTTTGTGGCATGACAAAATATATCTGTAATAAATTGGTGAAGAAATATTTTAATCCAAGAAGCTATAAACGTGGAGGAGAAATAGAAATGAAGGGACACATTGACATACATACATACATGTTTATTTGAACAAGAATGATATTTTTAAATAAATATCTAAGTTGAGATGAATGGAGTAAAAATATTACAGATATAATAGTATTCAAACACTTGATATAAATAATAGCTAGTTAGGCAAGACAATTTGACAAACTTGGTGCTTAAATTATAGATCTAATAGTAATCAAACACTTGATATAAATGGCAGCTAGTTAGACAAAACTATGTGACAAACTTGGTGTATATTAAATTTAAATCGCCATCCACAATTTATAAAATATAATTATTTGTGAGAATTTTAATAAAACGTATTAATTTATAAAACTAATATGGGAAAATTCAAAACTAAAAAGCTTTGATAAGCTGACAACATGTATTGTGTTGTAAAGTTCTTAATTTAGTAAACTTTCCATTTATAAGTTTCTGATACACTGTAATTGGATTAAATGACCTTTATGTACACATGCATGGTAAACAATAAATGCTTTAATTAAATATGCAGCAGAGAGAATGCTGGCCATATAGTTATATGGGATTGTAAGTTCAAAATATCAGTGAGTTCCTCCTAATCAACCATTAATTTCTTGATTATATCTCTTTAGAATGATGTCAAATTCAGAAAGAAAATATACATCTAAGTATATGAATATATTTAAACTATAATACATTTTAATACTCAAACCTTTCAAATACTGTGAACTAAATTAAAAACTACTTACAGTGATTTAGTGCATTTTGAGCACACGAGGTGCTGCTATTTCCACAAAAATCACGAGACACGAAAGAATTAATCCATATCCAAGAAGATAGAATGGTGTCTGTAAATGATCAACTTTCAGCGGTGTAGGACCAGATCTTGGTCCGATTTTATTGAATATTTGAAGTGACTCCGACAAAATATCCTTTTTCCATTTTGGAATAAGTCCTGCCTCTTTCAGCCGCACAATAATGTCATTGAATTTAGTCAAGAATGGAGAATGTGGTTCAACAGAGTTGAATACGGTCAAAAAAGAGATATAACAGTCATCAACAACATGCAACTGTGCTCGACCGTTATGAATGAATTCAGGTTTGCTTGCACTTATTTGTCCATAAAACTTAAAAGATACCCTGCTCATGTTTCTGGAAAATGCAATCATGCTCAAAGCTTTTTCTGTGTCTTTTATGATAACAACATTGTTTGTCAGTTTGTTAAGAATTTTATTATTCTTCAAAGAGTCTATTGCAAAGCTACTTGCTCTGGGAGCTTCAGATACAGAAACTCTAAGATCAGAATCCAGAGCTTCCATTATTGTGTTCATATCAGGATAGTACATGGGGATTGTGAGGAAACTGTAAAGTAATCCTTTGTATGTACTGTTCATTAGCAAGTTGAACACCAAGCACATGAGGATTAAGAACCTCTGAGAGAACAAGGAAGGAAGAGAACGAGGTGCACCTCCTAAAGACATGTTGAATGTTTCAATAAGAACACTAGATTGTGGTGAGGTTTTACTCCCTGGAATGTTATAGAAAGCTAGAACTTTCCAAACAAAAGCCATGAAAAGATTGCTAAGGACAAACATAAGCCAAATAGTTGCTGAGAAGGGTAAAATTATATTCATGTATTTGGGTATTTCTAGAGCTCTTGGCACAATTAAGGTGACACACTCTTGATCATGTGGATATGTTGATTTGTGTTCGTTGAAAAGTCGAACAAGGCTATATTGTTGAGGGCTTAGACCATGAATGGTTGAATTCAGTTTGTAATTGTGAGCGTTATCATTTAAATGTAAATAGTTAACAGTAAAATTCATCTTATTTATTATAGTAGTAAACACATTCCCATCAGGTCCACTTAGAGATATGCTACCATCTGGGGCTACTGTTTCAATCAGCAGAGGATGGTAATAATCAAGCGGTGAAACCAGTACAAAGCCCTTGGTGTCTTGAAGCTTGTCAGGAAACCCTTGAAATGTACAAAAAGTTTTATACCCATCAGCCAAATTAGTGAGATGAATCTTTTTGGTGAATGGATTATAGATCATTGTTCTTACTTCCAATTTTGAACCCCAAGAATCATTTTCGTTTCTAGAGTGTTCTTTCAAAGGAAAACCTGAAAATACAACCAACATATTTAAAATGTTATATTGTGCCCAACAGTCTTCAAACAAATTCTTCATTGTAAGAGTTTTCTGGTTCACATAACCGGTTATAACAAAAAGGAAGTATGCTCGCGGATTCCATATGGCTGAGTTAGTCCAATGATCATTTAAAAAACATTTATTTAATATTGTACTTTTAAAAATGATAAAACATACACTGTTTTCAATATTATCTTGGATATGAAATTGGGTAAAGTTTTTCTCATTTGTAAAATTCGATAAGGATAATGTTGAGACAGTAGAGGAGGCATGAATATACTTTAATACATCACTACTAAATTTACATGAAGAACTAGAATCATTATCAATAATAAGGAGGTATCTTTCCTGGAGAAAATGTTCTTTAAGAATATGTTTGATTTCAGATGTAAAATGCCACAGAGCGATATCTTTACATTGTACTGATGATATTAATTTGCTTCTGGAATACCTACAATGGCATATTATGGTTAGGATGAATATTGATAGAATACTTCTGTTCTGGATCATCTGGAAAATAAATAATTTTCTATTTAAAAGAAAATCTTATCTTAAATTTGCATTTGTTTACAAAATTAAACTATTATCACCCCCTTCGGTGGCCGTGTGGTCTAACGTGCTACTTTTGCAGTAGACTAGACTGCTGATGGCGGGAGATCGAGGTTTGAATCTAAGTCGGGTGTACTGAAGAGGATTTTTCTAAACTGATTTTCCAATCTTCCTCCGCGCAAATGTGGGTACACTTACTCTGAATATAACATCCTAACCCTAAAACCAATAGCGTAATTATTACATAAGCGTATGGTAAGATGCGATGCTAAAAAAAAACTATTATCATTACTATTACTCAGACTATTAAAATAGGTTCTCAAAAGTTATAAGAAAGGTATAACTCCTGAACAAGTAATAACCTAGGATTTGAAAGCGACGGTAGTTAATATGGGTTCAGTCACTGTTGTGGGTGTGCAATGTTCAATGTTGTAGGGGCTTGGTTACCTGATTCCAGAGTGGGTACCTTTCCTCAAGAATATGTAAATGGGAATTTTATTAAAATTTTGGTAAGTAAGACTTGGAAATGTGAATTAGTTGATCTGATTTGGAACGTTTGATAGTTATCTGTAGATGTCATGAGGATTGCCGAGCACTTTTGTTTTATGAACAGGATGAACATGGGATTTATTATCTTTATTTCATCTGTAGTTTATTTGTAGGTACATTTGAAGCAGAAAGTGACTTAGTTTCCTTACAAGTGCATGCATTTGTCTCTTTGTGAGGGGTTGACAATATCATTTAGGTTTTAGGTGTGTTTAGGTCTGTTATCAATCTTCCTTTCGTTACTTTTATTTAGACTAATGTAATGAGTGTAAGACTCTCCTTTTGTGAAACTGAATGGAGCCGTAAAACCAAAGAGACCAAAGTGTTTTTAGCACGCCGTCTTACTACTTGTTCAGGTTATACTCTTATGTACTAACAACACAAATGTTTTTAGGGATGTGGAAGGTTATATTTAGAGGAAGTGTACCTACATTTGCATGGAGGGAGAGTGTAAAATAATTTTGGAGAAAACTTAGTACATCAGGCTAAGATTCGATCTTGGATTCCCCATCATCAGCAGTCTAGTCTACTGTAGGAGTAGTTCCTTAAACCATGATGCCACCAAAGCGGATAGCCCAACGTTGTGGATAGGCCCTTGAATCCCTTGCATCCTTAAAGATAAAATAGTGAGTATGAACCAACTCTATTCATAATAAATACTCAGAAATGCAGATAGGAGGATATTTTGTTACCAAGGAGGAGGAGATGGCCTTGACCTCTATTTAATGGACTGGCCAACTTCATTGGTTTTAATCTGAAGTATAAAAGAGATGTAATTATTTATTTCATCGTTAAAGACCCCAATATATATACCACAATATATTTATTCTCTAAGAGAAATTTTCAGCTGATAATGGTTAAGTATGGATTCCTTTTAAATGTGCTGTAGAAATTTACTTAGAAGTTACTTAGTCCATATTATTTTCTAATTTTTCTTCACTCCAACATCTTGGGGATTCTATGTATTAAATTTCAAAATCTATTTTAGGATCTAGACATTTTGTTATAAAATATAACATAAAATGTTTTTCTGGAATGATTGAAAATAGGCATATCTATATTTGAAGAGTTGCACAATGAGAACCATGTGTTCAAAATTTGGTATAATATTTGTTAAACTTGAAAATGATGTTAAAATTTAACCAACATGATTTGATATTTTGTTTGTGTTTTTTAGTTCACTAAAGAGAAAAAGAGAATCGTTATATCAAAAATAACTATGCTACATTTCTATTGCTATTATATAATATTTTATATTAGACATAATATTTTTACTTTTCTTACTCAAATAACGACATTTGGATTTTTCATGTGACAATGGTAGCTTTTCACCTATTATTAAATATGTATTTATTTGTGTACTGTATGTTTATAAATATTTATATAAAAAAGTAAGGTTTTTGGTTTACATGAACTATCTACAATAATAGCTCAAAAAAATAAAATATGATCATATTATAGCCTAAATTAATGTAAGAAATCAAGCAAATAAGTATGTTACTAGCTCAGTAATCATTTAAATATAGTTTTTAAAAAAATATCCAAAGTAGAATGTCAAAATAATAGAGTTGGGTTGAATCCACAATTTTACGAATCTAAATCTCCAATTTATCTCCATATCCCAAATCTCTAATCTTAAATTGAATCTTGGAAAAAATTATGAACATCAGAGCAAATATAAAATTAATATAGTAGTATGAAAGAAAATATAAATAGTAATTAAATGTTACCATTCTTTTTTAGAATCTATTCACTATAACATTCATACACTTAGTTAAGTGTTCAATTACTAGTCTGGGGTCTGGTTGTTGAGTTAATTCCATAATTATAATTCTTTCTTAACCACCAATTAGCAGTATTAGAGCTCTAAAACAAATTTCCCTTATTAGATTGAAAAATTATATAAACACACTGTATTTTTGAGGATTTGAGTCTCGAATCCTCGAGTCTCAAATATCCTTAAAACTTCAAGGGCCCATCCTTAAAAATAGTCTTAAATTGCTCCTTACCAACACACTAATTTCAAAAATGCATAATGTTTATTCATAAATTTAATAACATTTTAAGTAAATCAAATGATAGTTTAAATCTTTGTAGTTAGATAAAGTTTTCCATTTACCTTTATAATACAATTAACACATTTAAAAGAGAAATAGAAGTTGATTCTTAAGTAAGATAAATACCCAGAGTAAAAGTTCAAGATAACAAATGTTTGTTTCAAGTTAAGTCCTCATGTTAAGTAGTCAAGCAAACATATTTTTTTAAAGTAATATAGGCAACGCAGACGGACGACATACAATTATTGTAGTGCTACTAAGTATACTTTTCATTAGTTCTCAACAATATTTAATTGCATGGGCTGTGATACAGGGTGGCTGATAAGTCATGATGTTCTTACATCCCATATGTTAAATATAGGTTCAGTTTATCTTTGTTTTCTAGCAACATATAAAATAATTTTCTCGCTCCTTTGCCTAAAAATGAAGAATTTTATTTATGCAAAGTTTGTAAATTATTTTAAAAGAAATTATATATATTTTCACAAAAACACACCACCATAGAGTGTAAATGAAATAATATACACTAGCCCAAAAACATACTGAGAAAAAAGTAGCATCTCTGTTCACCAGAGAGCATAACAAATTTCCCAGAACTAATATTAAAAAAAAATATTTAGCAATATCTTAGAAACTATTGGGTTTATAAAAATATAGTTCAAAAAAGGCTTTTTATTTTTAATAGTAATACAAGTTTTCAACAACAAGTTATTTCGTATCAAAGAGATATGATCAAAATTTGAAATTTTTGCTTGTGTAAAGTACCTTCTAATATTAAAAAATAAAGTGCATTGTGCAAAAATAATTTGTAATAAATAAAGTGATAGAATAGTAGAAAAATAATAGAGCACAAATAAAAATAAAAACACTAATACAAATTTACTCACACTTCAATAATTGATGTATTTACTTGTAAATTTGTGTTAGTGTTTTTACTTTCATTTGTGATATATTATTTTCCTACTATTCTATTATATTAATTATTACAAAAAGTACCCTCTATATCATTTTTGAGGAAAAATGAGTGTTGCCATTTTTTGTGTAATATTAAACAAAACGTGAATATGAAATTCAATCCAAACCGTTTGGGCAGATTTTGCGAAAATAAATTGTTTCTCTTTCCACCCTTAATTTTGGGGCTTGATATACAATTCCAATAACCACTCTGAGGAACATTTGAAAACGCTAAATACAAAGTTTTAGCTCACTCAGTAAAATAGTTCCTGCTCTAATCCCAGTGACAGACAGACATATAGACTGCATTGGAAAAAAATATTCAGGTTTAGTGTGTCATGAAACACCAACATCCATCAAAATATTGAGTTCAATTTGTGCGACAATTACAATACTTTCTATACCTGAGAGGTACGAGAAAATAAAAATAGATCTGGTGATTCAAACACAGTTTTAAAAAAATGTATCTTTTGAATAATTGCAAATGACAGTAGCTATTTAAATTTCTCAAATATGTATTTGGTTTAATAAATAATGAAAGGGATCATTTTGAAGCAGAATAGATTATATTAAATTAATTTCCCCCTCCTTGCCTCCTTACTTATAAAACAATTACACTCATGACTGTTTCCGGCCTGTGGCCTTGGTCAGTTTTTTATCCAAGCCATATATTTTCAACTACCGGCTTGATAGGCCTGTCGTAGCTTCATATGCATTATAATCTAATTTAAGACTAGGATAGACACAACATCCAGTCCCTGACAATTAATTCATCACTGTAAAAATGTAAACCTACATTTCACCAATGATAATTTTTTTGGCCATGCCGGGAATCAAACCTAAGCTCCTTAGTTCAGTAAATAGACATGCTACCCATTGAGCTAAAGTGTAAAATACTTATTTATAAAACAATAACCTCAATAATACAAGCATTTGAATATGAACACACATCAGAAAGTAGCATGTGTGATTATGGCCTCATAGCAACAATTTGTGAAAGTATCAACAACATAATTATATAGAGACGAGAGGACTTTTAAGACACCCTGTATGCTTGAGGCTAGCAATTTTTTTTAAAGCTTTCAACTCATTCTACTTCAATTTTATTTTAATAGAGTATTTAGAATAACTAGTAAATATAAAATTTACTAGTTTACTGTTACTAGTTTACTGATTATATGATTATTGGTATGAAAGAAAGTATTTTGGTGGTGCTGTATAAAGAGTGTGATTTCAACTGTCAATGTCAGGTGTCACTACATAGCATGTTAATATAACACAACCCTTAATTATGTATAGTTAAAAATTGTACTGTTTTAGTGGAACGTTTAAAACGAGAGTAATTAGTGACAGATTAAAGGCTAAGGCTAACAAGGATTGATGAGAGAAAATACAGTTACATTAGTGAGGAGAACATAAAACTAATCGTATGAAGAAATTTAACTATTAATTCACCTGTCAAGAATATGATCTCGGACTTCTCCATTATTGAGAGTCAAGTGTAATGCGCAATGGAATTATCCACAGTGAGTAATTAAGAAGTTGATTACATGCTTACATTTTTATCTTACAGACGTACAGTAATTTTCAATTTTCTTTGTTTTTATAAGAAGAGAATGGTTGTCACATATGGTGCCTGTGGACCTGTTTATAAAATATTGAAGTTTCAGGTACACTTGGTATTTAATTCATAATCTAACATAAAATATGCGTTAAGAACACTAACAGTTGTATTCAAGAATAGTGTTTAATATGTTTGTATAATTTAATTTTAAACATTATTCCAACAAGTGTATAATTTTACTCTTGTTCTGCTGGACTTTTCCCAACCACGATGGCGCGCACAGTTGAACATGAAACATTAGTAACCATTAAAGGTCTACTGTACACGTATACTGACCACCCACAATTCACAGAACTCCACAGCAACTAAGAGATGCTCAGGGCCACGCTCATGACCACAGCGTATTTGTTGCCAGACACCACTACCGGTACACATGTTATCAATGGCACACTTTATAAACCAGTGTATTATGATTATTTTATACTTTGGGGGGTTTTGTGACTCAAAAGTAAATCAAATGCTAAATGTGAATATAAAATGGATCTAACACAACACAGAGTATTTCTCTTTGGACTATTTCCTTTATTTTTGTGAAATAACTTTTCAAACTAATGTTTGATATCTTCAGATTTCACAGGTTGATCCTCGAAGTGGATCTTGAGTTATTAAATCGGTTTTTGACTAATGTACTCATGCTCCCGCTTTATCCTAGGCCAGGAAGGAAGCTATGCTTCAAACAGTGATAAATGTTATTTTATTTGATCTTGAAATGCTTGTATTTTTGACATGGAACCCTCATGAGGTGTAAAAAGAGGGGGAGGAGGTGCTCCCCTGACCCACATTGGCAGGATTCCTTACTAATTGTGTAGAAGTATATGTAATGTTAAAAGTTTAACTGAAGACATTGGTTCTCTTTATAAGGCAATATTGAACTCTTGTACATCAAGAGATGGACCATAGAAGACAAAAGAGGTTCATTATATATATAAATTTTTTGTGGTTAACCATGTTAAGTAGTGTGCAACCTTTTGCTATGGGCATAGTTGCGAGAAACTTCCTTGACATTGGGTTTAGTTGTGCCTCCATTTTCTTTGAATCCCTTTATCATTTAATACAACGTCTGTGGTGTGGACATCTTCTGAAGAAGATGAACGCTGGAACGACTGTGACAGAGAGGGCGGGTCGTTAACAAGCCGAATATAAAATGAAGATGTAAGAGAGCAGCTCAAACCTTGACTCACATTTTAATGTGTTATTTTAATAATGCTCTTATATCTTAAACCATATGTGTATTAATCAATAAATTATTCTATTTTAATTATCCTATATAGACTTACTATAGTAAAAGTTTGCAATTTCACAAAAATTCTTTCTCGATATGCACTTAAGTGCATTATCACGACGATTAGGTTAGGTAGAAACATGAGAGGCCAGATGTGTCTTGTTTTTAAGCATTTTAAGATGGAAGTTACAAGTTTTAAGAGGTATTTTGTTCAAGCGTTGTAATGAGTTTCGAGTTTAAAGGGAGCCTGAGGGCATCTAGCAGTGTTGAGGAGTTAAGCTGCGGCGCCACAGCCACCAGACTGGACTTTACTTGACATGACTTGAGTCCAGTGTGATTTTCCATATAATGTTTCTTTATGGTCTAGGCGCCACTGCGACC
>CABFOV010001074.1:0-10643 GCA_902141375.1 Timema poppense
ATATAACCCGTTACATAAACGTATTCACGTACAACACCCACCCCATCTTTTTTTTGCTGTATCCTAGTACCAGTTAAGGTTGTACGCATACAGTATTTAAGCAAATGAAATAGTGATCAATAATTTAGAATTTAGAGGAAATCTACCTGTATTTGCGTGGAGGGAGAGTGAAAAACCATTAAGGAAATCCACCCTCAGTAAACCCAAATGGGATTCGAAACCCAATCTCCCCGTCATTGGCAGGCCAGTTTAACACGAGTAACGCCTTAAACTAATCGACCATTGAACCGAGCTACTACTATTACTACAACTACAATTACAACAACTATTGCTACTACTACTTTTGGTTAGATAGTTTAAGCGACTGATTGATATAATGCCACTAACAAATGAAAACATTATACTAAATAGAAG
This sequence comes from Timema poppense, assembly GCA_902141375.1. Taxonomy (NCBI): domain Eukaryota; kingdom Metazoa; phylum Arthropoda; class Insecta; order Phasmatodea; family Timematidae; genus Timema; species Timema poppense. Next base: position 415 of record CABFOV010001074.1, read on the forward strand.
TATGTTCTTTTCAATTCAGTATTTAATACCTTTTGAACAATTTCTCTCTCAACTAAACCAGCACGAAAGGAAATTTTCTCAACCAGCCTGTAGTAAAGTCATCACGTCAAAATGTAAACAAACACAACGACTGAGCTTGAAAAAGAAACAAGGATTAAAAAAAAGTCTAAAGAGAGAAAGAGGAGGAAGACTTTGCTTGTAAAAATAAATAGAGGGAGGCAGCATTTAAATAATGAGCCCAAATGAACTTACAAGACGTGTTACACTATTAAAACACAAACAGATACATTTTCATTGGACGGCTATTCGAAAGGCGATAGTATACAACGCACAGCCGTTCAGCTTGGCAAATTTATGTTGTTACAAGTGTCACGTTGAAACGTTAAACGTCGCACTAGAGGTAGTGACAGATCAGGTAAAGAGGCCTTTCTAACCAAACTCCTTTATTAAAACAAAATCTCTTTAAAACTAATTAAAATTTCATTTATCTTTAGAATAACAAAGACTTGCTTTGTATTTTGGAGAGCCAAAGTGTTGAGTAAATTATGGCTAATTCATGAATGCTTATGTAGTTTTATTTCTTTTCACATGCTTGAGAATTTGATGTCGATGACCGTAATGTTTGTCAAAAAGAGACCTTAATTTAATGTTCTTGTTGGCATATAGGATCTTGTCTAATAGAGTATAACCATCAGAGACAAATGAGTTGTTAACGTGCCTGACTCTAAGGAGATCAAGGTTCGATTCTGACCGGTTACATTGAGCGTTGTTACTCTGGATTTAATACGCTATGCATATGGCTATGACATGGAGTTAAAGTTTTTGAAACAGAAATAGATTCATAATTAGGATATTATGGAACATAGACTAGTAGACATAGTTTCCCAGTTTGTTTTAGTGAAGAGAAAGAAGTAAATGGAACAGTTTTAAAAGTAAAATATATCGCACTGGCTTTAAATAAAATAATATAAGTAGGCTTTATAGTTTGCTTTTACAAAACGAATAGAAGTAGATTGTGCTTTTAAAAACCTATGTAACTAGAACTTGTTCTAATAAAACTAAGAAAAGTATACTTTGATTTTTAAAAATGAATCGAAAATACCTACATAAAATATATACAATGCAATAATATTTATATTGAATAAACCTTACCAGACATTCAGTTTGAACCAAATCGTTTGAGCCATTTATAAATGCTTCAAATTTAAAAAATATATCAATCTCACTCATCAGTAAACTACCCTAAAAATTATTTCCCCCCGAAATATAACTGTACATTTTTATTTGTGATTTCAAACATTCCCCGGATATCAATTTTAAACAAAACCATTAGAGCTATTTTGAGAAATTTTGAATTTTCAAAAATTACTCATCAATAATCTATCCACTAAATTACTATCCACCAATAAACAAGTATACAATGCTATTTTATTTAGGTCAGATACTCCTTATAAATAGAATTTAAACAAATTCCTCTATGTAAAAATTTGAAATTTTCAAAAATCCCTCATCAGTAAACTAGCAACTCGCTTCAGTGTCCGAATGGTCTAAGCCTCTAAGGCGTCACTCTCGTGTTATTGCGGATTCACACGTTCGCCGAAAAACCAGCGCAGAACAGAAACGTGGTCACGTGACGATCTCTAAGCCAATCACAATATTTCCGTTTCATCGGTGCGAGCTGTTCCGCTAACGTTCAACACACATTTCTACTTCATCCGCTCTGCCTGAGATGTTCGGTACAAGAGATCCAATCAAATCTTGGAACCAACCATCTCAAATCAGTACACATGTGCATATGACATTGCATACGCTCTACAGCCAGAAGCAAGTAGACAGCTTTGTTGGCCTTTGTGAGATTTGAAACAACCCGTTAATGTAAAGCGTGTGTATTAATGTATTAGATTGTGCCACGACACAGCGTTATAATTTGAAAACATCCATCGTGACAAGGATCTAAAATAATGTTTATCCACTAGAAAATAAAATATGTTGATCGGCTGTTATAAGTTAGGGTTGCAATGCATTATGGGTCAGCATACAGCATGTGAATCACTGAGCCACTGAGGCAGATTCTGCTTTTTATTTTCGGCGAACGTGTGGTTCAAGCTTTAGACTGACCTGCTGATGACAGGGGGATATAGGGGTTAGAATCCCTGTAGGATCTACCAAGGATGGTTTTTCCTAAAATAGTTTCCCAGTCTCCTTTCTCTAAAATTTGTATTTCCTCATCCCCACCCCATTAAAGTAGTTATCATATATTATGCGTATAACAAATTAAGATTAATTTTTACTGTAGTGTCGACTTGAAAACCTAGTCTCAGGACAGTTGGTAAGCGGTATCAAGTGTCAAGTGTCAGGGGCACTATCCATGAATCCAATCCATCTGGTGTTTCGTTTTAGTGAATTTTCAACTGACAACCTTGAAAATAAAGTAACAAAGAATGGCCATCTTCGGTGGTCGCATTGTCTAAATCACTACTCTTGTAATAGACTAGACTATCGATGACGGGGAGATCCGAGATTCGTATCTCAATCGGGCGTACTGAGTGTGGTTTTTCTAAAATGGTTTTTCACTGTCCCTCCACGCAAATACGGATAAACGTCATTTAAACATAGCCTTCATTAGCGTATTAGCACATATCGTATAGCCCGAACGGGTAGTAAGACGCGGTTCTAAACAAAAAGTATAGTTCAACCACACCATAAGTGGCTGTATTCACTTTATTTTTATGAATGTTAACATCATTATTCGACCGAATAATAGAAGACTGTGATCGCCACAATAAACAATACATTTGAAAAGTAAAGCGCAGGAAATGTTACATTTAAAATACATTAGTCACACCACCCAGCTCTCCCTGTCAACCAACGGGCGGGATCATATAGTCATATCAAAACATTTGTGACACCGCCACCGGATAGATCACCTCGGCTCGAAAATTAGTTCTCGTTTCGACCGCTACTTGGCTCCGCGGGCTAAATTATAGGGTAGGAGGAGGGCGCCACTGGTTGTGAGATTACAGCTCTAAGTAAAGGCTAATGACATGTTTAGTGGTAGCCTCCTTTCTAAATATCCACTCTTACGAAATTAACCCAAAAGACCTCCCAGATTGCGATGAACTAATGTCTCCTTTTGCGGTGGGTTGACTTATAATAGGGGTCTATAAGTGATGGAGACGGTGGCCAAGGAACTATACCACCCACGACCATGGGGGAAAGCTCTCATCCTTAAATATATACCTTAGACACACAGTTACTTGGAAACTTGATAAGAATTTTAAGAATTATATTGCTCATCACCTTAGCTCAGTCGGCTTTATAGCTAAGCGGGCATGGGTTAAATTTCTCGAACTGCGTAGATTTATTATTTACGCGCATGAGTGTATGGTTATTTAATAGATACTGGGTTTTAAGACATATTTGATGAGTGTTGCCATAGGTAAAGTTTCTAGGTTACGTTGTTGAATTAAGTTGTTTCAAAATAGTATCGAGAAAACTATTTAAAATGTCTTATCTACTTGTATTCCTAAAGAAAGTATTGTTTATTTCTTAAAACCAAAACATTGTAAAAAGCAAAAAGCAACTAAATTAAGGGTAAGTAAATATTAAAAATCATGATTATAGTATCGACCAGTAATGTTAATCGCTGTTGTGATGTACGGTAAACGGTACAAGTCTAAAGGGTGTTTGAAGTGTATAATCACTGCAGCTATTTGAAGACCAACCAACTAATTTACCGGCCCTGTGATTAGTCAGAGGAAGGTTAAACTACTTGAACTACTCCTGATGACTTCATGTTGGTCGCGATACGTGCAGTCATCTCTCTACCCGCTGGAGCAGGATCGTACTTAAACAAATGTGTGTGTTAGTTAATGGACTAAACCCACTTCGGTGGCCGTATGGTCTAAGGCGCTACTCTCACAATAAAGTAGACTGCCAATGACGGAGCAATTGAGGTTCGAAACTAGGTCGGGTGTACTGAGGGTAGTTTTTCCAAAATGGTTTTCCATTCTCCCTCCAAGAAAATTCGGGTACACCTCATCTAAATATAGCCTTCATTATCCTTAAAATTACTAGCGTAATTATTACATAAGCGTAAAGCCCGAACGGGTAGTAAGACGTGGTGCTACTTTTTTATTTGTCTAAACCGTGCCGGTGGTCACACGGGCTCCAGAACTATCCAGTCTGGCTTTCCTGTGACATGGAGGTGAGGGTTCGAATCAAAGGTCGATACTACAGATTTTGCCACCATGAGCAAATGTTTACTGCCTATCATTCTCCTTCACTAGCTTAAAAGCCCAGCTCATTGACGCAGACCGGAAAGAGGCAGACTATACCCAATATCATTGCTGAGGGAACTGCAGGTCTTATGTTAACTGTTGCCAAATCTCCTCTCTCTCAATTGTGTCTGAAGGTGATGTTCTGGGGGTAAGAAGTAGCTACTGGCAACCTAGACTAACCAGCGTTGTTGAACTTGTCTTATATTTGAGGGAATATTAACAACACGAAAACGAGATGATGACAAAGTTATTTCCCAATGGTAGCCATGCAGTTCCTTTAGCGATGATATCCAGTGTAGTCGGAATCGTAAAACTCTGTGGTTTTACATGTGCACTCCATTCACCCCGAAGGGTGGCGGTCTAACTTCAATGGATTACTCTATGACCCGATATTAGAAGCTACACCATAGCGGAAACGTGCTAGGTAAGATCGCTACCTTTCAGGGTAAATATAGTGCACTGAATAGTACTACATACGTCCAATGACACGGAGTAGGGAGGGGCGTACTAATTGGTACCAGAGGGTAAATCTCACGTACTATAGTTTTAAATACCCCTGCGGCCACTGACATGGAGCAGGGAGGGGCGTACTAATCGGGACCAGAAGGTAAATCTCGCGTACTATAGTTTTAAATGCCCCTGCGGCCCCTGACATGAAACAAGAAGGGGCGTACTAATCGGGACCAGAAGGTAAATCTCGCGTACTGTAGTTTTAAATGCCCCTGCGGCCACTGACATGGAGCTGGGAGGGGCGTACTAATCGGTGCCAGAAGGTAAATCTCGCGTACTGTAGTTTTAAATGCCCCTGTGGCCACTGACATGGAGCAAGGAGGGGCGTACTAATCGGGACCAGAGGGTAAATCTCGCGTACTATAGTTTTAAATGCCCCTGCGGCCACTGACATGGAGCAAGGAGGGGCGTACTAATCGGGACCAGAAGGTAAATCTCGCGTACTATAGTTTTAAATGCCCCTGCGGCCACTGACACAGTCAAGGAGGGGCGTACTAATCGGGACCAGAAGGTAAATCTCGCGTACTATAGTTTTAAATGCCCCTGCGGCCACTGACATAGTCAAGGAGGGGTGGATTAGTCGGACCAGAAGATAAAACTTGATTACTAAACATAGTTTTAAATTCAGCTGCATCTAATGATGCGAGGCTAGATAGAAAATCCCTTTTAGTTTCACGCGGTCCCGATTGAGCTCTCTCATAATCCCACTTCGTGATTTAGCTTGGGAAACATTCATTCACATAAAATGGTGGACCATTTGGTCAACTTGTTAACCACCCTGAGGAATGTTTTTAAAACAATGAAAGGCATAGACGTTATGTTACCTAAAAATTAAGTAGTGGATCCCTTTGAAGACTTCCATGACATACTCGTAACACGACGTAATCATAATACTGTACATCTTGTACCCAATTTTTCCCTCCTTGTAGACTTTACCACCCTATGCAAATTCACATGTTACACTCCCGGTGGTGCCAGCCAGCCCTGTTCGAATCCAGGGTGTGTCTATTGATTACGTTATTAATACATTATTTCTCTGACTCCACGTAAATGCGGGTATATTTCCTCGAAACTCTACCTTACTTATACTTACACCACTAATTAAATTAAACAGATATACCCTGTACGGGTAGTTAGTAAAACAAGGATCAACAAAAGGAGGATACTCTATAAAAATTGGTGTTTAAATATTTAACTAAGCCTTGATACTTTCTTTGGATATATTATGTAATGTACATACATTTTACATTATAATTTAATTGAATAGTAATTATTGGGTATTTTGTTTGTTTTATTATGGATGTTTACTCAACAGTTTTATTTAACTAAGGTCGACCTCCGTGGTTTTGAGGTAAAGAGCTCGACTCAGAATTTGATATACGTGGTTCAAACCCAGCAGGGGTTGACGGATTTTTCTGGAGCGATAATGATCCGTAGCACAACTTCCTTCGTAGGGTAAGTAAACCGTTTGCCCCATGTCGATTGTGGCATGTAAAGAAATCTGGTAGGTCTGTGAACGTGCTTTTGCCGGCCAAATTGGTAGGACCTTTTGCTCTCGCTCATAGAAAATTCTCATGTGCTGATATAATCAGTCGGTTCGGAAAGTGCACGTTAAATACCTCAAATAAATAAATACTTTACTAGGATAAAACTTCAAAACTATCTTAACTTCAAAACAGACACAGCGCCCTCAGCCATCTTATAATCACAGAGAAAGGAGAAACCCTAATTGTATCAGCGTTACATGCCAATGCCAAGAATCGAACTCAGTACAAATATCTCAATAAACTGACGTGATAATAACTAGGCTAAGATTTATAGCTTCTTTCAATAGCTAAAATTGAAAATATAATTTAAAATTAATAGTACCAAATAACTTTTTTGCACCTAACAAAAACAAGCCCCTAAAAGAACGTGACTGCGCATGCTCATATAAATAGTGCAACGATACATCATACTGGGTACAGAATTTGATACAGGGACAGAATTTGGGCCTCCTACCTTGAAATCAATTTAATCTATAGAATGTAAGAGGCAGCTACTTAAATAAACTTCTCAACACAAACCTTTAAAATTATTTATTACTTTCTAACAATTATTATCTCAGGAAAATTGTATTAAGATAATCTTTGAATTATATTAATTAATGTTTTCAATTGTCAGTAATTTTTGTCCAGGCGTCTTAAAAACCATTTATTAATGGCTTTATTATAGAGGAAAGGTAAAAAGAAGGTAACTTAAAAAGAAATGCAACGAAAGTAGGCTTACTCGCCGTAAAAGTAGATTAAAAACAACTTTTTGGAAATAACACCCTTAGCAAAATTTAAAAAAATAATTGATAGTTTTTAAAGTCCCATTGTTTTCACCAAATAAGTCACACAAATGTTAAATCCTAGACAAATGTTAAACTCATTGAATACATATTTTTCCAAACGATGAGCAGGTGAGATAATCTCTTTGGTGTCAAAATGTTAGTCTATATGAGGCGCGAAAGCCGGTGCGATAGTGATTCGGAGATCACTAAAAGCATAGTCTTCACCCGTGCCAGTGAACCCGCAGTCGAAGCATCAAGCTAATTTATTCCAGTCTGTCAGTGACTGGAAGGTTGGGATTTGAGTCCCGGCTGGGTTTATTGAGGGTGTTTATTTTATAAAGACTTTCCCACTCTCATTCTACCGGAACGTACAATACCGGGGCGGGTATCACACCACGTGAAGGCAAATGTATTCTGAATGAATGAGTAATGAGAAGCTGTGAAAAGAAGGTGTAGTATCGGGGTTTCTCTGGTCTATTAAGGACTCGTAATAATAATAATAATAATAATAATAATAATAATAACCTTGTCTGCAATATTCCCACCCAATTCTTCGTATTTCTGCCTATTAGAAGGGGGAATCGCCCTAGCACGCACGCTCATAATTTGAAAGCCCTCCCCTTTAACCGAATCAACGGGAATATGTTGTCAAAACACACAATGATCTTAAGTAACCACTCCCTTGTGTTGGCGAATTAAAAATGAATGAAGATTCAGTCACCATACTCTCCCCACGAATAGAAATTATTAGATTAGAACCTATTAAACTAACACCACCCTCATCTTATTGGACCAAATTATCTTTTAAAAGATCTGTTTTGATTGGCTGTGCGCGTGAAACCTTGTCCCTACTCACCAACTGCCACGTCAGCGCATAGTTTCGTTCGTTTAGTGGGGGAGTCCAGAGATTGTGGGTTGCGTGGTTGGAAGAAACACTTATAATCAATTTACAAGGGTGGTTCGGCTCACGGTAATGAGACCCTCTCCACCTCTCTGCCCCTTCAATAACAGGAAACAGATGAAGACTAAACTGCAAAGTTGGGGTCATTCATGTGAAGTATCAGTATATTTTATTGCGTTAACGTTTAATATAATATACTTAGTTTAATATTACGGGTAAAGGGGAAAAGGAGGAAAGTCATAAAACACACGTTTTCCAGGACAGTAACTTTTGTATCCCAAACCCCATAAAGATCCCAATAAATATATATTTTTTAAATTATAATTTAAATGTGACTATTTTAATCATAATCTAGAGTGCATTGTAAAGGTCTCATAATTGTCTAACAGATGGCGGCATCAACTCAATTTGTGTTAAAATTGGGCTTTCCCACCTTTCATATAGTTTAATATTTTGTATTAAATTAAAACTTGACAAATCAATAGACCTGGGAGCCGCGCAGCCGTGTCTTGGAGTGTTTCCGGGATATACAGAGTTTTTTAAAACTGTGCCTGTGATAAGTAATCACTCACTTGGTCTCCATTTGACTAGTAACGCATAGGTTCTGCTCTAAACACACATCATGGCAATATATGTTCGTGGATACCTGGCCAATGAGGGACTGTTATTGAGTAGAGCTTCGTAAACAAACTCTGCTTTCCCTGGTACCACTCCACAGCACGACACTTTGGGAGAAAGTGTTGTTTACTGCTAAATGCAAAGAATCTGGTTCGTTTTCAGGGGATAGCCACACACATGTTTATAGAGATGGGGATACTGCATTTAACTTGCACATACCAAACACATTAGGGCACAGGTTGCAAATTGCCTTAGTCTATGACGGAACATCTAACATAATGGTAAAAGACAATTATTTTATATTCTTTATAAGGTGTGTCCTCAAGGTTAGGGATGTGGTATCGAAAGGAAAATTATCAATACTGTATTCATTAAAAGTATTGGAAGAAAAATATCGATAACGTAATAGTATCGAAAAAAGTAAATATCACATACATTTTTCTGCTTGGTTTGCTTGAGGCACTATTGAGTTGACTGAGTTCGTCGAGCTCTATAAAAGTTTATTTTGTTTAGTGTGCTATGACCGTGCTCATTGATAAAGGGTAGTAAGTAGACTGGTCTTCAACTCGCCCTGTCAGACATCAGGCTGCATTGATAAACAAAGATGAAATAACAGCTATGAATTATGATGAGCTAAAAGAGATTGAATGCTAGAGTTGCTTCTTGCTTGTCATACAGAAAATGACTGAGAATTGATAAATAGAGTAATTTGTTCTTCTTCCACAGTTCACCCTAGTAGACATTTAATCCCAGCAAGAGTGAAAATAAAAAAAATGTTGTTTCTTTAGATATTTGAGTGTGAATACTAATATCAGTAAAAGTATTGGGAAAACGAATCAAATAAAAATATACTAATATATAAAGTAAAATATTGATATTAGTAATGTATCGATACGTTTATTCACATCCCTAGTCAGACATATCTCGCCTCAAGTGCGGTGTTTATGCCAAATGTAGGACTACACTTACCTAGACCAGAATGAAATGGGCCAGTTTCATACTCAAGTGCAGCGTTATACTAATAGTCCAGTGCAAACAGCTTTAAAATTTGAACATTCAAAAAAATGTTAGACTCGTTGAGATTGATTTAGAAAGGTCTCCTGAACATACAGAATAAAGTATAAATACATCCCGTGTGAACTGTTTAGGGGAAGTGCACCTGCTTTATAATAGAGGGAGCAACAGCATTAAATCACAAGTGGTAAGCCATCCAGTGAAGATTCACATCTTGACCTCTCAATTATTTATGACCTTATACTTTATACCACGAGACCACCTGTTAGGTTATTATTTTAAGTGCACTATAAGTGCAGTAGCCCCACTTGCGTTAAATACTTGTAAAAATAAAAACAAATAACGTTAAATAGATCACCACTAATATGTGAATGAAAAGTGTATCTATTAACTTAAGTTTTGGACACTAAAAGGGCCAACATCAGTGGGTATGTGGCCTAAAGGCGTCAATCTCATCCACTCTGGTTCGTCGGCGACTGCTTTGTTGAGGTTGAATTCCATCCGGGTCTATTGAGGGTGATTTTCCTCAAATTATTTTCCCGTCTATCTCCACATAAACGTGGATCTATTTCTTCTAAATTCTAGCTTACTC
>CABFOV010001074.1:16693-37841 GCA_902141375.1 Timema poppense
GACGTAAATATAAAAGATAGAGACATGCTGTCGGGACATTTTTTATAGATAGTGATGTGTCCTGAAAAATTGTAATACATCATTTTGTTCTATCATTAATAGTTTTCGCAGCGCACGCGATTGAAGGAAGTTTTTTGTTTATTTTTTTACACCTTGGGTTAGATTATTCAAGTTTTAGTAAGCATCCCTAATTTTTTTGAAAATGAAACATAGCCTATGTCACTCGGGAATAGTGTAGCTTGCCAACGGTGAAATAATTTTTTAAATCGGTCCAGTAGTTTCGGAGCCTATTCATTTCAAACAAACAAACAAACAAAAAATCAAATATTTCCTCTTTATAATATTAGTATGATATGATACAAAAAATAAATAAAATGTACACTCAGTTAATCCTGGAAGGTAGCAGTCTTACCTTGACGGATTACACAATGGTCCTATCTTATAGGCTGTACCATAGTGTAATAATATACGGTAAGCTTCTCTTTTCGTAACGATGGTGTTTTCTTAAGCGATAGACTGTAACTTGCTACGATATCTACTTGTTGCCTGTTTATGACCCCCTGTTATGATAGAATTTTGGATAACATGAATCAACGAATCTACTCTTTGAACTAACAGTTTCATATGCCTTTATTTCCTTCCGCTACCATAACCAATCTTGCAATAAGTCAGCTGCTCCGCTAAAAATACAAGGTAAAAATACACGTGTATAAAACTCTAATGCAAAGGCTCCCAACCTGGGGTCCGCGAAACAAATCTAGATTTAAATTTATTTTTTATTTGTATTTTCCCCATCATATAAAATATTTTTCTTTGATCACAATTTGCTTAAACATATGTATTTTCATTACTCTCCGAATAAATATATATTTTTTATTAAGATGAAATGAGTTACGTATACTACTAACAATATGTGCTCAGGCTTTTTATTTCACCCCGTATATCTAGAACATTACGGGTAGCGCGGTGAATTATCATTGGCTTCAGGGGGTCCACGGTATGGAAAAGGTTGGGACTACTGCTATAATACAATATTCCTTCATGTTGAAACATAGTTTTTTTTTAACTCATCTTCATCTTTCAAGTTATTTAATCACAACACCTTCACGAGAGCCCAGTAAAAGTAACTTACTGTGGTTGACATACCCGCCATACTGGAAAGATACCCGGATTGCCTAACATCGGCCCGAACGGGGCAAATGTTTCATATTACGATAGCTGAAGAAACACGAATGTGCCGGTGTGTCATTTCTTATGACCAAAGCTCGTACTTAACGGTTCACTTCGGCGCCAACGATCCAGTTTCAATATTTCTGTTGTTTTTTTTACTGGACCCAAAAATGGAAAATTGACTCGTGTTTGAAAGTGTGTTGTTTGTTGTTTTAGTCTGAGCTTTATAACCCGTCCAGGCCACACATATTTAGATACACAAGGGGGATATTAACGAGGAAGATAGAATTTAGAAAATGTACACGCATTTGCGTGGAGGTAGAGCGGAAAACTATTTAGGGAAGAGCACTCTCAGTACACACGACCTCCCCATCAATGACAAAACAGAATCGATGATCTTGACAGCGTTTTTACCAACAGTTTAATCTACGGACACCTTCTTTGGTGACTGCATGGTATAAGGCACTACTCTCTAAAGAATGTAAATATGAAAATGAAGCGCATCTACTGAAGTTCGGCTTAAAAGACTCCAATGATAGGCTTGTAAGACGTATTGATATTTTAATTTTATTTGGAGGGGGTAATGCGGGGAAGGAGGCAGGTAAGGTGTGGGAAATACAAGAGGACTAATTCCTACCCTATACAATCCGGCACCTAAAAGATGTCTTGTGGTTATTAATTAGACTCGCCCCCTCTCATATTTGTTTAAGTGCCTGTATATTAGCAGTGGAGTAGGAACAAAGGGGTGTATACATTGTACCCACACAAGCTTTGATTGAGGAGTACATATTTTCGTTTATACCGATCCAAATTCTAAGATAAAATTATCGCCATTAGTATGAAGTGTTTATTCAGCGTTATTGTTCTACAGAACAGGGTGAATATGCGATCCTATATAAAACGTGCTACTATTTCACTCCTTTGGGAACTGAGATGATTAAAATGGGATAATCTAGTGACCCGTGCAGAGTAATTATGGTCCTGACTCTGATTCAATGATTGATAAAAACAAAGTTTTCTCTCGACTAACGTAAGTCTTGACTGCTCGGTGACTGTTACGCGAGTGTCCTCACCTCCGCTTGTCAACAGGGATATTTTCTAAGACTTGTCTTCTAAGATATTCAAGCGTCAGGATGCATTCGTCCCTCGTCTCCACCGTCCCCCCCCCCCTTAGCTTGGGTGGTTGATAGAGAGAGAGAGATAAAACGATGTTGCACCACATATATATTACATAAATGTTAATATAATCTTAAATAAATAACTAGATGTTAATATTATTTCGTTTGATTAGATCTGATTATATTTATTAATTAATCAAAAGGAATGTGTAAAATAAATTCGTTACACTTGATATTGTCACACTTTCCATTTCATCTCTATCTCTCTCAAAGATAGAATTTAAAGTTTCAGAATTAATCATTCAAATATTAAATATCGTCAATAAATAAATAGTCCGACATAACTAAAATGCCAATTTTCTATCTTTGTTTGCTAAACCAATAAAAGTAGAATATATTTTACTTGACATATTTGAAGCAAAATTTATGAACACAAGATTAATCTAGAATACAACTTACACTCTAACACGGTCTAGAAAAGACCATCCAATATTATAATATAATCTTTTACAGAAACGACATTACATTACAATTACAAAAACTAGCAAAACATTTTCATTTTTTCAATTTGATTGAGGTGTTTAACGTGTACTTTCTGAACCGACTGATTATATCAGAACACGGCTTATAAACTTACTTAAATCTAGAACACATACAACATCCAGCCCCCGGCCGTTAATTTTTCACTGGTAATAGGGGAACCCAAATTTCCCCAATTATATATTTTTCGGCTATTCCAAGAATCGAACTCAGGACTTTTAACTCAGTAGACAGACACACCACCGACTGAGCTAAAGTTTCAGATCTACTTTAGGTAATTTTCCTACATTGATACTTCATGTCGTTTAATCAGCTGTAATCCCTATTAATAATTAGTATCTTTATAATTTGTGTACACCTTATCTTGATAATATTTCAGGCTAATCTTTACACCATTGGTTAGAGAAGAGAAAGCTAGAACTTAAATGGAATAAGCCTGCATATTCATAAAGGGAGAGTGGAAAATAGTTGAGGAAAAACCACCCTCAGTAGGCCCTACACTCGAGAAGGATTCGAACTTCAATCTTCCCATCACCGGCAGTCCAGCATGCTGCGAGAGTGATGCCTTAGACCATGAGACCAAATATGTGAATCACCTGTACCTGAGATTGAGTCAGGGTAATATAAGTCTAAAGTCGACTTATTTGACCACTGAGGCCGTGGGAGTAGGACCGTCAATGTTCAATAATGTCAATAAGTACTGCAATGCTGTGCGAAATCAATCAAAGTAGTAAAATAAGTTAATCTCTCCTTACTTAACTTTCAAAAATGTGTTTAGAAAAAAAATTAATGTGGCTGTACTAACCATACTATTGTCTGTGGTGGTCCGCCTGTCCATAGCCGGTCTCTCCACAGTGGCCCTTCTGCCGCCCCCAGAATGCACCAGCTCGGCTCTGAACCCCACCTCGCCCGCTCCTGGGTCATCGCTCTCCAACACCGTCATCAGGTAGCCGATATACGAGGTCGCCAGTCGCAGCGTCTTGATCTTTGATAACTGTAACACAAATCAAATGAAACGGTGGCTTCAATTAAATATTATTCTGAGAAAGGTTTAATCAAAGAGAAGAGGAAGAGTTTTTAGTTCAAATTCATTAAGTATTATAATTGGTTCCTTTCTTGCATTTTAATTCCTATACAAGCTAGTACCTTGGTCCCGGGACGTTTGGTATACAGTCCCGCAGGTCTTCGACTTTAAAATAGAGAGGATGATTTATTTATTTGAGTTATTTAACGTGCACTTTCCGAACCGACTGATTATATTAGCACACGAAAATTGCTATGAGCGAGAGAAAAATGGCCTACCAATTTGGCCGGGAAAGGTATTATAACATACCTTCCAGGTTTATTTTACATGCTACAATCGACATGGGACCGGTGGCTTTACTCCCCCTCCAAAGGAAGTTGTGCTACGAATTTGTATCGCTCAGTAAAAATCAATCGACCCCGGCTGGGTTTGAACCCACAAACACAGGGTGCTGCGCTAGCACTTTACCCCAAGATCTCCGAGGTCGACCAATAAAGAGTAGAATCTGCTTGAGTGTCGCAGTAGTTTTATTTTAAGCACCACGTCTTACTATTCGTTCGGGTTGCACGTATATATACTAATTAATTACTCTAATGTGTTAGGGATGAAGAAGGTTGAATTTTGAGGAAGTGTACTCACATTTGCGTGGAGGGAGAGTGTAAACCCATATAGGGAAAACCACCTTAAGTACACCCAACCGTAATTTGAACCCTGGTCTTCCCATCATCGGCAGCCAGTCTATTGCGAAAGTGACGCGTTAGACCACACGGCCACCGAAGCGGGTCGCAGAAATTCATATGCTAGAAAAACTATTATGTTGGCCCACGATGTTTTACAAAACAAACTATAAACAGCTGATTATCATTTGTTTTGAGTGAATTAACAACTCTCTAATATTAATGTAACTGTCTAACAGGCTTTCCATTTAGTTAATTATTTCAAATCTTCTCACAAAATCAAACGCAGATGTCAGTTTCTATATAGCTCTATAGGCGCATGTGCACTAATGAGTCGGTGAGGCAATAAATACAGAAATTTTACTAGAGGCAAGTAAGGAAATAATATAGGTAGACCGGGAGCTGGGAGGGGCTTCGTTTTCAAAATATCAGGGACGCATTCTGTTTTTTGGGATGTGTTAAGAATACTATTGGCTTGTTAGAATAATTGCTCACATGTCTTAAGAAAATTTACTTTTATGGCTAATATCATAATATATAAAAGGTTTAATTAATAAAACAATAATCTGTATAGTTTTGAAAAAAATAATTTGGGGAAAAAATATCAAAATGGATCTATCCAGCTTCAAAGATTTTTACAATTTTCCTCTGGCAATTTATTAAACTTTTACACAGTGTTTCAAATTTTCTACAACTGCACGATTTGGTACTATATGAAGTTTTACATTTACACGGTTTAATGTCAGCTGGTATCGGTTATTTGGTCATGATCTTGGGATACAGGATAGAATTATCTTTAAGATCGTATCCAAACTCTTCAAAATTTATGGTTCAAATAAAGGTAAGTAGGTATTTTTCGAAATATAAGTCTGTCCGGAAACTGTCACACAATGCACATATAATGCATCAGGAGTGCAGAGAACTCGTGATAAGTTCACGCTTAAGCCAATCGCTTGGTAAATTGATCTGTACTGACCTCATCTGCTGAAATGCTTTGTTTGCATATAAGTTAAGAACATTATTTTTCCAGCTGACTAAACTATTCTGGAGTAATGACATTTCCGTTTCCTAACAAAGAAAGTGCTGACTAAATAAACGGCAAATGGGCACGATTCAAGGCTTTTATTTTTTAACCTAGGCGATTAGCTGTATCACAGCCTGTCAAGACATGTAATGCCGGCCTTTTTTTCTATGAACCTGAACGAAACCATAAACCTTTGCCGTTGTAAGCCTCTTGAAGCTTTAGACAAAAATGAACTCCAATACAAATACATCAGTATCTGGACTTTGCACAACTACTTATGATTGCTTCAGATATTGAGCTGCATGAAATATATGGCAGATAAGTCTAGGATCTCCTTCGAGTTGATTTGATTTTAAATCGAAAACCTCATCACAAACAGAATTCTGTAGTTTATAACCCTTCATAGGGTCATCAAAGTCACTGCAAATATACTTTTTTTTTTATCAATTTCAATCTGAATATTTGTATTAACATAGTTGCTTAGAAATGAAATAAGGTTTAGCTTATTTTCAATATTTGCTAAAAAGTTTTGATGATTATTTGATTTGACACGTTTGTAAAAGGCCCCTAAATAATTACTTTACTTGAATATTTTCCCTTAGACCACAATTTATTTTCAACAAATGTAATGGATATGTCATCCCATGAAATACCACGTCTACTCTTGATACAGAGTCACTCGAAATATAAGATGTCGCTTGATTGAAAAACTCTTCAGCAAACTGCCCAAAATTTGGAATTTTTTCAAATGAATGGAGTGAACAAGTGCCATTTCATCAATAATACAAGTCTTGTTGATATTTTGAGCACTTATAATATCTAATAGCTTTTAATCGGGTTTACGACAATGGTTATTTTCTATTTCTTTCATCAAACATGAGTTCTGACTTTTATGATAAAAACCACTTTGGTCAAAAAAATATTTAGGATATCCTATTAATTCATGGGATGTTAAGCTACGTAAATCAAATCCACGCAAGTCTGCTAACATAATTAACTTCTAGACTCCAACAATTTCTTTAAAGGCGTCTAGTAATTTATTAACTTTGCGGTCTTGCTTCGATTTAGGAGTGCAATTAAGATAAGGAAACTCCGTATTTTTTATTGGTTCAAATAAGTTTTTTCTTAAAACTAAACGCTCTCCTTTAAATTGGTTTATCGCTTGTTCTCCATTATGTTTTACTGAAAGTAAACAGAGTGCTACCCTTGTTTCAACATATGACCCAATATAAATATTTATAATACTTTTTCAGGATTGTTTTCGAATGAATTTTACTGAGCCAAAATAACAATTAGGCACAGGATATTTTCTTCATCTTTATTCATTCTCATCTGGTTCCACTCATTGTGAAATGAAGAATCGGTATTTCTAGTAGAATCCAGCTTACAATCAAGAAACATCAAATAAAGCTTGATGAATCGAATTTTTAAACGGATACAGAAGTATCCACCTTTTCATAGCGTCCTCATTTTGAGTTATTCCAGTCAAACCACCAGTCACAGCTGAAGAGCGTATTTGAGAATGTTCTAATGCCTAATTTAATTCCACAGAATGAAATACTCCAGTTGTTCGTTTCACAGAAAGCATATATTTTTTAAATTCGTCAATAAGTTTAGTTAGTCTCTCAGCAGCGCTTTTAATAGTCATAAAAGTGCTTGGCTTTGGTTCTCGCACTACATCTTCAGAAGTGTCACAAAATAAGCCACACTCACCACTGCGTTTTATTTTTCGGCTAATAACTTATACATACATTTTACTAAAATAGGCAATAAAGTACTAAAAGCAAATAGTGCACGCTGGCCCGGTAGAAACACTATAAAACGACTGAGAAGCGCTTGCCCTTGAATGCCCTACAAAATTTAGCTAGTGCGCACAGGGAGGGGTGTGGGCATGCAGGGGGGATGAACCGAACATTTAACCAACTGTAAACATGAATTTACAATGAAACTATCATCCCAGGTGGACAAATCTGAAAATAAACTCTGTCCCTCATATTTTGCAAACAAAATCCCTCCTAGCATCTGCACTTATAAGTAACTTATATGATCACACAAATAACACAAATTGGGGTCGTTAATTTAGAAATTACTGCAAACAACATCATCATGACAGAGTTAATGAGTTTAAATATTCAGGAACAGTTAAAACTAGCAATAACGATATTAGATTAGAAATTAGGAAAATTATGATCGGGAAATGCATGCTATTACTCGGTCAATCTGTTGTTGATATCTCGCCTGCTGTCAAGGAATGAGAATCTCAGAATACACAAAACAATAAATTTACCTGTTGTTCTCCACGGGTGATAAACGTGGTCTCTTACCTTACATGACTAAAACAAATTTCAGGTTGTTCAAAAACATAGTGTTTAGGAAGACATTTGGTGATTTAAAAAGGGATGAGGCTATTTAGGAGTGACGGAGGTTACATAATGAAGAGTTACATTACCTGTACTCATCACAAGACATTGTTAGGTTAAACCAGTCTCGTAGATTACTGTGGGCAGGACATGCAGCATGAATGGGAGAATTTAGAACCTTGTTCAGGTTACTGACAGGAAAACCTAATGGGAAGATACCATTGGTAAGATTTAGACGCAGATGGGAGTTTAACATTAGAATGGACCTGAAAGGGATAGGGTGTAGTGAGATGGAGAGGATAGAACTAGCTCAAGAGAGGGAGAGGTCGCATAATTTGTAAGTGCGGCAATGGACTCTCGAGTTCCCAATACCATAGAGTAAATGAGTGAAATGGATACCTATAAGATTCTATGGAGCAGCTAAGATTGTTTCTATCAGTGCAAAGTAACTAACACTATTAGCGCTTATTTCTTGTGATGTTTTTAAAGCTCGTCACGTGAATACATTTCAGTTCCACCCTTGTTTTTTGGGTTTCCGGCAAACGTGGGAATGCACAGTAAGAGGAGTTTGTTTACAATACAGACACTGAAAGGATATACTATGTATAGATGCTCTTACCTTAGTGTCAGCCGGAACGTTTGGTATGCAGTCCCGCAGGTCGGCGAAGGCATTGTTGATGCTCTGCGTTCTCTTGCGCTCCTTCTTGTTGGCACAGGTGCGTCTCTTGACGACGCGCACGGGCATCCCGTCTGCCCCCGTCGTCACTGTCGTGTAGTACTGACTGTTACTACCCCCATCAACCCCAGAGGAAGGGTACGGCTCATAGTGGGGTGAGGGGTCGTCGAAACCAGGACTTTCATCTCCCCGTGAGCCTGTAGGAGTGCCTGGACTACTGCTGCACGGGGTGCTCCTACTGTTGGCCCAGTACACATGCGGGGAAGGATCGCCCACGCCGGGTGTGCCGCCACCTGCACATCATCAATATTGTGTGGAGTTCATGTTGATGTATTTGATTATTTACTGTTATAGTCGTCTTCAAAATATTTCAAATTTTCAAAAATTACTCGTCAGTAAACTACAATTAATCAATTTTACTCTAAAAAAAAAGTGTACTGTGCTATTTATAATGTAAACTCTTCCAGCAAGTCAAATTTGAACAAATTCTTTAGAGCTAAACTTTAATCACGAGCTTATCTCGAGCTTTGACCATATAACATTTAACCATAGGATGATTTTGTATGAGCGTGCCAAAATGAGAAGGGTGGAAGATAGTGCTCTAACGACCATATTCAGTGTCGGATTTTATATTTTTGCGTCCCTCAGCACCATTATGATATACGCCTTCCGTCCCCCTTCCCAATTTTTTTCGGTGGATTTAGGAAATTTCTGAGGAAAGATGGGGGGGTGGGGTGCGGAAGTTATTATTGGAGAAAAGATTTCTAAGAAAGATAATCAGGCATGTACATTGCATGCCCTACAGTAGCTTGAGTTCATATTATGAAGAAGGGGGGACTGACGTCAGTTACAAAAAAAATCCAAAGTACAGTTATTTAAAAAGAAATATTGTCATTCTGACATTAACTTTAACTATTTCGATAATGTTAGCCTATAATTATTAAACGTAATTATTAAAAACAAAATATTATAATAAAAATAATGCTATCCAAAATGTGCCGCCCCCTAAAGCCGCCACACCTAAGCCCGTGCCTAGTGGGTATATAATATAAATCCGCTTCTGACTATATTGGTATGAGGAAACCTAGGTCGAAGATGTCCTTGTAAGGCAATAAGGAAATTCAAACACCAAAGTGTTTCCAGAAGTCTAGGCGACTTTTGTGGCATGCCAGCAGTGCCACAGCTAGACGGCGTGCACCATCCAAACTTAGGTCACATGACTAAATGTCTCGCTACACAAGCAACAGGTTCATGCAATACAAGAGCGAAACTGATGGAAGATTACATATTCAGGAAGCTAACTGACACGCACCTTGTTTACTCGTGTTCAAATGGTTAGATAGGCTTTTTTCTTTAGGTTTAAAAGACCCTGGTTGAAATCTAGTTGCTTAAAATATTTGTTAAATTCATCTTGTTACTCAGATTTCAAATTTCTGGCATTAAGTTTAAGGAAACAATGTGTTGTAATGTTTTACACTAAGCCGGATAAACCGTGTGTTGATTTCATAAATTATTTAGAAAGTCCACGTTGTGAAAACTATCGTGACAGGTCAAATCAAGGGTCAAGTCTTGGTCAAGTGCACCAGCAGTGGTTTTCCACATGCGAAATTCTGATCATGGATTTTTTTTAAAAGATTTGTTTTTACTCCTGAATTATTATTTTTCTCTTCTTTTTGACATTCCCTTAAAATCCCGGTTGAAAAACGTTGCTCTAGAACTACCTTCCTCATCCTTACCCTTAGATTAAGCTGTTAATGACCTTTGTTGTGAACGTTACAAAAAAAAGGGCTATATTTAAACTACTTTAAAATAGTTAATTACGAGATTCAACTAGTCAATATAGTCTAGAAAGCAAATGTGTTACCATACCATGGCTATTTTTCTTTTGAATATTTTAAAAAATGGAACTTGCCTTTACCAAATGGATCAACGGTATTAGAAGCTTTTGTTTAAATCCTGTGTAGGGTGCTTTGTGGTTCATTTAAAAAATAAAGCGTGATGGTTAAGCTAAAAAATTAAAATACTATGAAATAAATACATAAATAAGGGCTTTTAACCAGCCTAACCACAATTTAAACCTTTTTTATGAGTATCCTCGTCTTATTGCCCATCCCAGTACCTGCGCATTTACACTAATGGGTTTGTTATGATTAGGTTTAAATTTAGAGGAAATGTACCTGAACTTACATAGAGGAAAAGTAAAAATCCATTTATGAAAAAACATCCCAGCTGGAGTTCAAACCTAAACCACCCCATGACCAGTAAACTTAACCAGACAAGTTTGACGACTTAGCTGGCATGCCTATCAATGTGAGTCACAATAGGGTAGAACATTTGAAAACTTCCAAGGATTTACTGTCAGACAAACAGTTTAAATATAAAGGCTTGAAATTAGCCGTTCAATCAATAGTTCAGTAATTTTTAGAAGGGATTCTGTTCGTTTCATTGTGGTTGGTACGAGCACTCTTACATGGGCTGTATAAATAAGTTAAAATATACGATCATTTATAGACAATTTTAATTTTGCAAGTTTTAATTTATTGATAGATTGTATTGCAAATAACAGAGAGATTTAATCAAATAAGCTATATAAATGTTTGATTATATTTGTAAGGACTCATTTTCAAATAAATTGAATACGCATTTCCTAACCAAGCAATATTTTTTTTACCACGTCTTACTACCCGTTCGGGTTATACGCCTATGTAATAGTTAAATTAATGGGTTAGAGATTAGGAAGGCTTAATTAAGAGGAAATGCACCCAAAATAGCGTGGAGGGAGAGTAGAAAACCATTTAGGAAACCACCCTCAGTGCACCCAACCGAGATCAAACCCAGATATCCCCGTTTTCAGTAATCTATTCCAACACGAGTAGCGCGTTAGACCATGCGACCACCCAAGAGGATTTAATCAAGCAATAGTTAGTACTTTTGATTAATAATAAAACTATTTCACTAAACAGTAATAATGTTTATAATACTTAATATTGTATCAATATTACTTTCTTATGCTTATTGGAAAATATTGTTTCAATGCCAACACTATTCCACTGTAAAATAATATTGGTCGGTGGTGTATGGTCCATTTTAACATTCAATAAAAAAAATCGCCCAACTAAATATAAATATATTTATAAAGTCCCTCTGAGCCCTTGGATCTACAAGAAGATGGGGTACATATAAGCAAATTTTTCAAAACACTCAAACCTCGTAGTAATAATATGAGTTTGAATATAGTGGGATTTTGGTAGGAAGAAACCTTGAGAAAATAAAAACGTATTTTTGCGGTCTACAATAAAAACATTAATTTCGATGGCCGCACAATCTAAGGCAGGGGTTTTCAACACACAGAAAAAAAAATCAGCCCATTGGATGATGAAATATATATATGTATGTATATATTTACAAATACAAATATTTTGCATACCTCCTGTTAGTAAAAAAACCCAGAGAACATACTTAACGAGAAATCCTAACCCTAGTGTGAGCATGAGGGTGTGAGAATGGTCTAATATGAATATTATCGGTATTGTATTGCGGCCCACGAGCTTTGACCCCGGACATAAGGTCTAAGGTGGTACTCTTGTAATATACTAGACCTTCGATGACGGAAGATCGGAGTTTTAGTCCCGGTCGGGAGTATTGAAGATGGTTTTACACTCTTCCTCCATAAAAATGTGGGTACACTTCCTTATTGTATCAGCTTAATTAGTATAGTACTGTATATTTATAACCCGAACGGGTAGTTAGACACGGTGCTATAAAAAGTAAAACAATAATAACATTTTACTAGACTATTTTTTTAGCGTTATTTTGTAGGTAGTGCTAGTATACTATATCAAAAGTGACAGCTGTAGATCTCATAACTTGACGTATGAATACATGAAAGTATATTTAGTATTTTCTTCTAGCTGTCAAATAAGGTTATTATTTTGCATTATACATTGTCCCATTTTATTCTAATATTTCACGTCATTTATAAAATTTCGACCTGCTATACCTTCATCAACAGAAAATATTCAAGAATAAAATTCACCCTAAATTTTAATAATGTTATTTATATTGACTAAAAACTATGTTGGGAGCTTCAAAATACTGCCAAAAGAGTTTTTCAAAGGGTCTTCAGGAGTTAATTTTTAATAAAATTATCAAAGTTATCGATGAATTTACTTATAAGACAAGTTTGTAAGATTTTGGAACAAACTGAACGTGCAGGTTTTCGTAGAAAGGGAGAAGCAGTTGTTTCAGTTATATTTTTAGATCTGAGACCCTTAAGTACTGACTGAGCTAAACTCTCGGGCAATCCAGAACCTGAGGGAAATCACACCTAAGTTCACCTGGCCGGGATTCGAACATCAACATCACAGATACCTGTAATTGTTCACTACGACTGTAGGGATATGGTATCGATAGAAAAGTATCGAAACTGTACTCATTAAAAGTATCGGAAGAAAAATATCAATACCGTGATAGTATCGAAATAAAAGTATCGATAACAGTAAGTATTGGTATCAAAATTTTAATCTGGAAAAATATTTTTTCTTATCTAGTAATAATAATGTAAACTTTTGCACCATAATTTTATTTTCATATTTATTTAAACACTTAAAATTATCAGGGTTTTTAATAATCTAAAACAAACTTTTCAATATGATTTTTCTCTAGAATTTCCATAATTCACTTCTGGGAAGTGCCATTTTTTAAACCAAATTCGTCTTTTATATACTTTATCAAGCTAGATTATTAACTATTGACAAACGCTAGAAGAATGGACGCCTTGCTCTGCTTCATCTGCTGAAACAACGCACATACACTTTTCTGCTTCGTCTGCTTGGGACACCTTTATTTGACTGGGTTCCTTGAGCTCTACAAAAAGCTTCTTTTGTTTAGTTTGTGATTACCGTACTCATTGCTAAAGGGGTAGTAGACTGATCGCCACTCACGCCTTCGTCCAGTCAGGCATCGAGCTGTATTGATAAACAAAGATGAAAGAACCGCTTTGAATTATGATAAGCTAAAAGAGATTGAATGCTGGAGTTGCTTCGTGCTTGTCATACAGAAAATTAGTGAGAATTGAAATAGTGTCATTTGTTCTTCCTCCACAGTTCATTTTAGTAAAAATGTAATCCAAACATAAGAGAGGTTAACCAAAAAAGTTGTTTATTTCTATACCGATCCGATACAGGAGTGTGAGTACTAATATGAGTAAAAGTATCGAGTAAAATACTAGTATCGAAAGGGAAATATCGATATTAGTAAAGTATCGACACTTTTTTCACATTCCTAACTAACTAACTGATCCCAATAATCAAAATAATATGGCTTATTGGTTTTATGAAGCTACTTGAGCCAACAGGCTTACTAGCATTCGACACGTCTTGATAGATAATTTCATTAGCTCCACTCCACAAGGGTGCGTGCCAATCAACTTCATTTACTATACAGTATGGTTTAAAAAAAATAATTTGAAACATATTTCTTAAAAACATGTTTTAAATTAATTTGAAACATATTAGAAAAAAAATTACAAAGCACATGAGTAGATCTACATAAAAAAAGGTCTGGATAGCAAATACTCTCATTTGGAAGACAGTGCTGTTACTACTAAAATATTACCAAACAACATTTTTTTAGTGCTGCGTCTTACTACCCGTTCGGATTATATGCTTGTATATTTATTACGCTAATGGTTTTATGGATTAGGAAGGTTATATTTAGAGGAAGTGTACCAACATTTGAATGGAGAAAGAGTGGAAAACCATTTTGGAAAAACCACCCTCAGTACACCCGACCGAGATTCGAGCTTTAATCTCCTCGTCATCGACAGTCTAGTCAAACACGAGAGTAGCGCGTTAGACCATGTGGCAACCGTAGCGGGTACCAAAATTATTAATCACAATAAACGCTTTTTTTTTTACCTGACATCAATATTATAAATAGCGGTTTCTTGAAGTAGATAGTGGTTACTTTACTCACCTGCGTGACAGGATATTATTATTATTATTATTATTATTAGCCCCGCGTCTTACTACCCGTTCGGGTTATACGCACTTACGCTAATGTGTAATGGTAGGGTGATTGTGAGATGAAATGGAGGACCTATAGTTTAACGTGGAATCCGAACCACGGTGGAGGCCTGGCATTCCTCACATTCACAAGATGTCTTGTCAGAGGTGAAGGAAGGGTTTGGTAATCAGATAAATCTTTGCCGGGAGACAGGATAACGTTACGCATTGTTTGCAACGATTCAATCTCCGAGCTAGAGTAAAGTAGCTTGGAAACTATAATATATTAAAACACATGTTTTAGCTAGTCATTTTATTTCGCTTGTATGTGGTTAATCACAAGCTAACCCAACATAACAAAACCTCAATTTCCCAAGTCTTACAATAATTGAAGCTTATGTTAAGATAGAATGGATGAACAAGACGCCCGTGGCGGCTGGAACTTGGTTTGAATGTCAAGCTAATTGAGTTTGGTTTGTCGAAGACGGGGTTCGAATCTCGGGCGGGTGTATTGAAGGTAATTTCTTATAGACGGTTTCTCGAATTTTCCTCAACGAAAAGGCGCGTGTATTTAATCTAAATTCTACCTTCCTCAGCCCTACTAGAATATTTTATTAAATGTGAATAGCTCACGCACGGATGGTAAGACGTGGTACAAATAATAATATTAATAACAATAGGCCATTAATGTTTAACCTGCAGCTGTGGGAACGCAG
Organism: Timema poppense; assembly: GCA_902141375.1. Classification (NCBI taxonomy): domain Eukaryota; kingdom Metazoa; phylum Arthropoda; class Insecta; order Phasmatodea; family Timematidae; genus Timema; species Timema poppense. Next base: position 32,004 of record CABFOV010001074.1, read on the forward strand.
TATAAATAAATTCGAAGCCCATTTAGTCTGGTTTTCCAGTAATGGGGAGTTTGGGATCCGGATTTCCACCGAGTGTATACCCTGATTTTGGTAGCAAGAACAGTATTTGGTAGTTACTAAAGTTACTAAAACAATTTTATGTAGTCATACGGCAAGTAATGTTATCTAGAGATGTCACTTTTGATACATACTATCAATACCTATAAAATAACACAAATACTATAGTAAAATTTTATCAATGTTGGCTGCAAAGAAATATGTTTGAATTTTCTAAACTGTTCCTCCAACTAAAATCAGAGTATAAGTAATTAACAAGGGTGTTATTTCCTAAATGGTTATCCCATTCTCCAAGCCAATTAGAGTGCACTTTCTCTAAATTCTACATTTTACATTCCTGCCACATTACCGTAATTAATATATATATATACCTACGTAGGCCTATATCCCAAAAGAGTACTGAGAGTCGATGAAGGGAAAAATATATCAAAAATAAAACTAACCCCAATAGTTACTAAAATCTGAAAGTGTCCCCACCTGAATGGTGATGCAGGTGATGGTGAATGTAGTGGTGCGGTGTCTGATGGTGATGGTGGTAAAATGCGGCCGCCTGATGCTGGTAGAATGGGTCCTGATGGTGCACCCCCGTGGGGTGGTGCAAGGCGGAGGGGGGTGGAGTCGAACCCATGGTCGCTAACGAGACGCCGCTTCCGTAAGCTTCCAACACACTCATCTTTGACCTTTTCCCTTCCCCTTGCTCAAGTCACAATCACTTTGTTCCTCTCACCTTGTCAAACCTTCTCTGATAACCAGGCGAAGAACAAAACACTTCACTGACTAGATGATTCTTTCAATTTTAGTAATGTTAGGCTATTTATTTAGTATTTAATTGTTCACTTGTTGAAATTCTCTTTCGGAACGTTCTTTATATTCACCAATTAAATTAAGTTTTTCACATTTGATTATGGCAAAATCGCTACTGTTCTATCTTTAAGAATCTCTCCACAACTTATTTGGTTATCAACTATCACTTCAACCACAATCCTTCGTTGCATCACACATTACTTTTTACAGTGATAAATAAAGAACAAAATAAGTATTCTTATCGTTTGTTTTCCTTGGCTAACCTTTTTTAAAAAAACATAATTTTTCCAAAAAAAAAGTAAAAGAAAAATTTGTTAATGCATAGCTCCTCCAAAAAAATAGATGTTTCGTTTTTACGTTAATTTCTATACTGTACATTTGTGTCTCGATCTTTTATGATAATACATTATAGGATTTGTTAATAATATGTGGTCGAAGAAGCACAAGTTATTAAAAGGAAAATTAACTTATTTTGACTAATAGAGCGCATTATTTTAGCTGTTTGAAAAATGTTTTAAAACAAATGTTGCCTAAACTCTGTCTTATGTCAAAATCAGCCGAAAGCTTTCTCGGCACAAAATTTGATCACTGTACAGTTGAACCACCGATATTACTGACGAGACTTGACTGATCTTTTGACTTCATCTGACTTCCCAAACTTGTTTTTGTTAGATTTAGCCAAAACCAACCCTTCTCCCCCTATCATTAGGCTGGTAATCCTCCCCGGAAACCACACTCTCTTTTTGTGAGATTTAAACCCCGCCCATTACCGCTACGCAACAGTACTCTTGCATTGTGACGTCACAGATTTTGGAGCTCCCCTCTGAGAGGGAGGCCACGCCCCCGACCACGCTACAGCGCATGCTTTTCGAAAGGATTAGAGGGAGGGATTTAAAATGACGGACACGCCTTCGTATCAGTTTTGACAGTTAAAAAAGTATCGTATTCTAAGAGTCAAGTGCTTGGAGCAATAAACTTTTTCATTTAAATTCACATATCGTGTTCTCGCCTTTTTTTAATTGAGAGATTATAAGGGACCAAAAAAAACACAATTTGGTTGAATGAAGGAATGTTAACTCCATCCTAGGTCATGAACTGGGAACTAATTTCTAGTCACCCGCTTCGGTGGCCGCATGGTCTTCGGCGTCACTCTCGCGATAGACTAGACTGCCGATGACGGGGAGCTCGTGGTTCGAGTACCGGTCGGGTGTACTGAGAGTAGCTGTTCAAAGTTAGTTTGCCACTTTTCCTCCATGCAAATGCGGGTTTTCAACCTTACTCATCTTAGTACATAGGCGTTCAGCTCAAACGGGTTGTAAGACGCGGGGATTAAAAACAAAATACTACTCCAGGGAGAAAGTTAGGAGAGTTGATGTTAACATATAAACATGAACATATACACCACCCAATTTTATAACGGATGGGCATATCCGATAGATTGAAAAAGTCACTAGATATATCACGTAGGCCTACTATTTATACGTTGAGTCATTTTATCTTCAGCTGTCACTTTTATTAGGTATTATCGATAAATTACCTATAAAATAATATTAATAATAATGTAGGCCTAAAATTATATCAATGTTGACTGCAAAAAAGCATGTTTTTATTTTCTAAAATATCCAGGCTATATCCATATTCATACATTGGAGAAGGTATAATTTATATATAATGTACAGGGTGGCCATAAAGTTTTGTCACGTGGAGATGTTGGAGGCACAAGTACATACTGTGAAGAACAGATACAGGGATCATCTAAAGCAGAGTTGGGCAACATATTCTTCAATATAGTCACAGGCGTGGCAGATTAGAAATTAAATTCGCCAATTCATGTAAACATTGATGAATTAGGTTGCTCAATCGAACATTTAAAACAACACACACTGTTTGAATAAGTTTATCCAAAACATGTAAGCACTCTGGCGATTAAGTTACAGCTGCCTCAGATGCAAATGATGAAAATGTAAGATAATTTAATACGAAATTTGACAATCCTTTTGTCCGACATGTTGCAGAAAGATTGAATGAGTATCTGAACTCAATTAACATCATAACTCCACCTCCAAACTGACATCAACAATTCGAGATCTGTATTTTGACTTCATGAAACCCATCGTAGGGTACGTAGACTACCCCATCCACTTTGATCCAACAATGGACAGTAATTTAGAAATGCCCAGTTTCGAAGTTGGGAGATTATTGTCAATAAAAATATATGTCCATAAATCTGTGACCGGAGAATTATGGTAAATCTTCAAGTGTCCCAGAATGTGAAGAGAAATCAAATAACCTTCAAGGCCAAAATTAGAAGGTTAGGTTCTTTGCTTCGATTTGTAATATCAAAGTGTAGTGTATTTCACAGGAATTAGATTTAAATTTGAAGTAATTGAAATCAGAAAAAGGTGATTCAAATTTCTTGCCTAGGTTTTGGGTTTAGTTTGCATGGAGTTGCCGCTTCACATCAAATAAACCCAACGCCTAATTTTTATTTTTTTCCCTATGATACGAAGGAGCTATCAAGTTACAACCAAAACATGCCATCAGAAAAAAGAAGAAGTTTATTTTACTTTGAGAGCTTTACAAAATTAAATTCTTCACATTTTTAAGACTAATCCGCTACTTGTGGATTGGCACCAGCGTTGCCCACCCCGGATACATAGCAACACATCGTGGGGGGCTTCGCGAAGGTTAATAGGGATGCGACACTAGTGGACCGAGTTGATAATAGCTTTGATCCCAGAGTTGAACTTTTGATCGTCAATAAGTGACAACACCTTGAACATGTAATGTAATGTCATTCAATGTCTGCACACTAATTTTTTTTAATCTACAGAAGCCCCATGGCTTCTTTGGTGCTGACTGACAGCTCATAGCTGACTTCTTACAGTCAATATTTAGGTATATACCTACATTTTGACTGTCAGAAGTGACAGATGCTAAACACATGGTTTTGCAGTTTATATGGTTCGGCGTAGGGATACATAATTTGGTCTGGTATCTTCTCAAAGCCGTCAGCTGTCAGCTGTGAGCTGTCAGTCAGCACCAAAGAAGTCATGGGGCTACTGTATTTTATGTTTTTATATATTTTAAATACGTAGGTCTATAAGCAAGTTTATTTGACTATATTTGTGTATCTGTGAATATAACTATGTGTCAAGGCTTTATGGCCACCCTGTAGGCCATACAGTAAATGGATAAAAGGGGGAGGGGCATTTAGGAAAATCAACTTCAGTACATTCAGTCGGGGTTCGAGTCCCAGCCTACCGGTTAATAGAAAACTAGACTAAATGAGACTGACGCATAATGTTTAGTTTTTTGATCATTTTAAATAACGATTAGGTTATTAGTAATTATTACCATCAATAATGTATTTTTAATAACAATAAAACTGTAATCTAAAGAGTAAAAAAAAATTATTTTTTTCTGGCGACTGCTTTTGAATACCCATGTCATCCTCCCTTAAATCTGGGCCTGCATACAATGGAATAGAGTTTTATCTTTGAATATATAATGCGAACTTTCCAAACACATATTTACTAACAACAACGAACAAACCAAATGTTTAGACCACGTGTCCACTGATGAGAGTTATATGTACGGTGACTCATCTGTCTGACTATTAGAGGGAGGGATTTGAACCCCGACCGAGTGCAACGAGTGTGTGGTTTCACTTTCTCTAGAAATCACCCTCCTTATCTTATTGCCTCAGATCAGAGGCGGGTAATATATTTTTTTAATGTGACCACAGTTGTGGAGAATGAGAGGGGAAATTCCCCCCGCCAAGTAAAATTTGAGAGATGTTGTTGATCGATCGAACATTTAAAATAACACACACTGTTTTAACACGTTCATTGTTCATTCAAGACATGTACACTCATTTGACTACTCAGTTACAAACGTCTCAGACCACGGACGTCTTTATTTGCAAACCAGAGTGTTAAATTTGGCAACTCCGCTTGTAGTGACGTCATGAGGCCTAGCGATCTGCTGGTTTTCGTGGAAAATTGTGTGAATATTTAGTTTTCTCTCATTTAAACACTGATAGATTACTTTGAACGATACTGACAATAAATCTTAACATGTTTTTTATATCAATAAACAAAAATACTTTTAGAGGTTGAAAAATACAACGAATCTATAAGTAAATAATAATTTTAAATTAATATCTACTAGACCTAGGTAAGGATTATGTATTATACCATTCACAAACATGATTACAATATTATGATAACAATTACAAAAAAAACTGGATTTAAGCCTAGAAATAACACTATTGCAGCACTAATCTAAGGTCTCAGGTTCAATCCCCATGTTCGGGTAAGACTATTTATCAAATATTTTAATAAAATTAAGGGTGTTATTTTTACAACTGTAGGCCAACAGCAAAAGTTGCTTCTGTTTTTTGTGTTGAAGAATTTTTTTCTCAAACTTTTCTATTATTAAAATCTTCATCATTAAATGTCAATTAACTCCAAATTTCAATACTCAAAACAGTTGTTGATGGACTAGTTATTCCTCCTGTGGCAATATCATTGAAATAGTTCGCATCTGTATCATGCTCAGCTAAATAATCAATGCAACAACTGCATTCCAAACGAACAGATAATTTGTAGCAAGCACAACCACAAATGTACAAATCCGAGGATTCTGAAATCATGTAAGCTGTTGTAATGATATTGGTTTGGATTAATCTAAATTATGTAAAAAGTCATGGATGAAGGTAATTTTTATTTAAAGTAATGTATGTAGAGTATCCTTTTAAGATTCATCCATGAAGAAACACGCGCTTCTCAGAAATATTGTGAAAAGGATTTCACCACTAAAATATATTTTTTATACCATCGTTCCTGTTAAAAGAACAACTGCGTTGTTTCCTGTTAAAAGGAACAACTTCATAGTATTTGGCAGAAGGCGCATATTCCCTATACCAATAAGAAGCTAGCCTTCACAAAACCTGTCGCCAGGACTCTTTCTATT
>CABFOV010001074.1:66148-79632 GCA_902141375.1 Timema poppense
CAATTACATCGCAAGTCCATTACATCGCATGTCCATTACATCGCGTTTTAGGAACAAATACATTGCAGGTACATCACGTCGCATTTTCCCCACCTCTCTTTACCCAGTTAACCCTACTCTGACGTACAACCAATAGGTTTGAAGGGGCGTATATATACAATTACATCGCATGTCCATTACATTGCGTTTTTGAAAAATGCATTGCAGGTCCAACAAGTCGCATTTCTCCACCTCTCTACACACAGCTAACCATATTGGCCAATACGATTCCAACAAGTTGTGTTACAATATAAACGCACTCCCAAGTTGTGTTGGGTTGTGTTGGATCATTTGTTAGAGATAATAAACGTTTACTTTTTTATTTTAATTAATTCATAAATTAAGTTAAATGCTTAATGATTGCCTGGGTTTCTGTTTGGTTTGGTTTGGTTGGGGATAGACCAAAAATAAGATGTTTTAGAGCGCTTTAACAAATTCCAATGAAAAATTTGAAAAATATGTTTGTTTAGTTATTTTTAGGATAACGAATCCTCGAATCTCAAAAGTCCAAAGGATTCTAAACATCCGAGCGATGGTGCCATTCCTAATTTTTACCATTTCTTAAAACTAGGTCCAAATGCAGGAGCTTATTTTTTGTAAAATAAAATAAAGATATGTTCTTGCGGTGCAGAGTATCTCGGAAAGGCTGAAAGGACCCGGCAGCATGTAGAGCTAAGTGGTGAATGCCGTGACCTTTAGTCCTGCACATATATCGGGCGTTACATGACAGGACGTGTGAGTGTGTATATGTGTTTCAACCCTCTACGAGGTACCTGGGGACAGGCGTGGCGCCACCGTAGCGACTACATCACCGTCCACACCCAAGGGCCACCCTTAAATTACTCAAGGGAGGGGGAGTATTTTCTTACGCTTTCTTTACGAAAGAGGGGAGGGTGAAAATCCATATTACGTAATGTTTTTTAATCAATGTTTATGGTAAGACAAAATATATTAATTTTAGTCAGAAAATAATTATATTAATTAAATAAATGGTACGGAGCTCCGCACGAACTTTCTCGCTCTATGTTTAAAAATGGAGATATTTACTCAAAACTCGTAATATATGTTAAACGAAAAAATATACACTAGAAAACCCAAGCATATATTGCACTATACTTACGTAAAACATTTCTTGAATTCCGGTTTTAAATTTATAATTTGAACTTTTAAATAATGAATGTCCCCATTTGTATGTTTGTACCAATAAAAAAGATCGATTTTGGGTTCACATGGGTCAACACTTCTTATTAAAATTTCTAATTACGGTTAAAATTTTAACATTTTATTAGGTGTTGCACATCTTCAGGTCATTGCATTGCTATTCAATTCCTCATTTATAATTTTTGACCAATAAAAAATGTAAATATTGACTGTTGAGTCTAAAATGAAGGAGATATATCATTGTTGTACAAACATTTCTCTTAAGCGGTTTAAGGAAAAATAAAACACGTTTTAAGAAACTTACTTATATTTAATTACTCTATGGCATTACAGAATTATTAAGTAGTATCTCTTTACAACTAAAGCTCACAAAATTGTATTAATATATTTGCCAATATCTCAAAAATTGTTGGTTTTATAAAAATATATTCCATAGAAAAGTTTTTTATTTTTAATAGTACCACAATTTTGCAATGGTAAGTTATCTGTGAAGTACCCTAAAAGTCATTTTCATGGGAAAATGAAAATAGCCAGATTATTAATAATCTTAATCAATGCCTATGTACGAATTTTAATCAAAATCGTTAAAGCCCATTTTGAGAAAATTGATTTTTTCTCTTTTCCCTTTTTATTAAACTACTCTCTATTTTGGGGTTAAAAGACACACAGGAAGACGGCATTGCAAAAAAACACTTTTTGGGGTTCGAGGGAGTCATCAGATGGCGACATTCATCAACATTTCAGGTTAGATTATTTTTACGGTCGCAATACTTTACCATTAGTTTTCGAAAAGTTAAAATATATATTTGCGTATAGCTTGAAAGTTATTGGTTTATAAAAATATGCTTCAAATAAAATATCTGTATTATAAATAGATATACATATTTACAACAATTTCATATCTCAAATAGTTTAGGAGATATGGTTAAAAAAAATTAGAATTAACGCATCAGACCGGAGCCCTTAAAGTCATTTTGCCGAAATATTGAGAGTATCCATTTTGTTTGTAATATTTAGAAATGTTTAGAAATGAAATTTAATCAAAATTGTTAGAGCTGATTTTGAAAAAATCGACTTTTTCTCATTTTGCCTTTCAGTAAACTACCCTTAATTTTAGGGTTAGATATCCATTTCCAAAAATCCTTAGGGGCAACCCTATGAAAACCCTAAATACCAAGCTTTAGCCCGATCGGTAAAATAGTTTAGACTCTAGTCGGAGGTACAGACGGACAGGCGGAAATTCAAAAAACACTTTTTCGGATTCGGGGGGGTCATGAAACGTCGAGATTCATCAAAATTTTGAGTTTGATTTTTTTGACGATCACAATACTTTCTCTACCTCTAAGATAGCGAGAAAGTAATAAATATTTAATATATTTTTGAAATTAAAGTATTTTAAAATTTCATATCACTCGCTTTACTACAAAACTTTATGTCTAAAAATAATCCACTGCAAATCATACAAAACAAGAATTTATTTTTATGCCCTTGATAAGAACTTTAAATATCCTAAGCAGCGCCATATTTTATTTGAAACTATAAACTTGGTTTTATCTTTGGTTGATGTCCGTCTTTATTTTCTCACATATATCATCCCATTGAGTGTTTGACACATAAACGTTAAATATAAAATATTAATATGTTCTTATCTTGGGGTTTGCTGGCGCCGCAGTTTAAGTGCTCTCGATTTATCACAAGGCTCTTCATTTTAATTTTTGTGCATCGTCCCCTCTTTTTCTAACACACCTACTTTGTATATATCCTCAGTTACTCTTTCTAACAAGTTCCATACTGTTGGGTTGGTTCTCTTTCTTCCTCTGTGTTCCCTTTCCTATCTTTGTCGTTACTCTCCCTTCCTCTGACGTCGCTTCTCACATATGTCTTCTGTTTTCTTATCAGTGGAATTCCCACAGGACCTTTATCTAGCAATGTTATCTACTTTTTAAAATAAAATAAACATCTTTCAAAGTTGTATTCTGACTAAATTGTCTGACTTTATCTAGCAATGTTATCTACTTTTTAAAATAAAATAAACATCATTCAAAGTTGTATTCTGACTAAATTGTCTGATTTTTACATATATTTTTCTTTGACTAACCTAACCAATACTATATGACATTGTATACCACACAAAAATAAATTATAGGGCACTATCGTAGGCTATATACACGAGAATTTATTTTCGTCTTTTCTAAGAATATAATTTTAAGTTTAATTGAATTATGATCGATTTTTGAAAATTTGAAATTTCATTCGAAACTACTTTTATATGAAAATAGCTTAGTATGATTATCAAAATAAGTAAAAATTATTAAAAAAAACTAGCTTACTGATCGATTTTTTAAATCTTGAATCTTACAAGAGATTATATGACAAAGTACTGCTTTATCTCTTTATTACTTTCTCATATTTTCTTTTTTTTTTTATAAAGGCAAAAATACGAAACATAATAACTTTGGATTAAAATGTGGGCGTACATTTTCTAATATAAAAACCAAAAGAGAGGAAGATGTCCCATATGTGCATTGGATTCTTCCACACACACCCCTTTTTATATTCCCCTTTAGTTTATCTTTATTTATGTATACCAATGTCCATTATAGTATAATCATTTACCCATTGAGCCTCCTCAATTTAATATTTTCAACAACAAAAAATACATCTTTAAACCAAACTTAAAACTATATCAATAGCGAAAGGAAAACGCATTCTTATTTAATACGTAAAGCACTCCCCATATTCATTTTGTGCAAAATCGTTAAAACAATTTTAAAAGAATTTAAATGCTAAGAAATCGTTAACTTGTAAACGAACTTAAAATCCATTTGTCAATGAAAAACAAATATCTATGATATTTAACTTGTAAAACACTCCCCTAAAGTTAATTTTGAAATTATCATAGTTTTTTTTAAAAAGATAAATTTAGAATTTTCAGAAATCAGTACGCAGTATCATAGGCCTACTACTTTTAATTTTAGGGCTAGAATCAAACTCAAGATTTGCTCAGAGATATGATCACATAACATCTAAATATTAATTTTGAAAATAAGAAATTAATCAAACCATCGTTCAGGCGTATGTAACCTAATTACGATGATCTGTTAGGGATGTGGAGTGTTGAATTGTGAAGAAATGCACCCGCGTTTGAGTGAAGGATGTTGGACACAATTAGGAAAAATCCACCCTCAGTACACCCGATTGAGATTCGAAACCCAGTTTCCCTGTTTTTACAGCCATTACGCATAAAAGTCTCACGAAACCCCTGCGACCTATTCGCGGAGCCCAGTTTGAGAACCACTGGTTTAAGGTGCCAGTCTCGCGATATACTGAATTTCCAATGACGGAGAGATCAGGGGGCCGGTCGGAAGAACCGAGGGTGGATTTCTGCTAACTGGATGCTGGTCATTTCCCTTATATTTAACCTTCCTCATCCCTAACACAATAGTTTAAATATGCTGATAATGCGAATGGGTAGTAATACGCGATACACAAACTAACTATACTGCATGACTTACAAACAAATTTAACCAAGGACAGTACAGGGTCGCTAAAGGAATTTAGCCTATCTTATACAGAATGGGGCGAAAACAATTCGACGATCTGTGCTGAGGAAAGTAGTAGTAGTAGTAATAATAATAATATTTAGCACCGCGTCTTACTACCCGTTTGGGTTATACGCTTTAAGTACTAATTACGCTAATGGATTAGGAACCATTTAGGAAAAACCACCCCCATTTCACCCGACCGAGATTCAAACCTTGATCTCCCCGTCCTCAGCAGTCGAGCTCAACACGACAAGCGCGTGAGCCAACTTCACCACCGAGGCGGGTCTGAGGAAAGTGATGGACAACGTGCTTAGGTTTGATAAAGTCCGGCGGATCTGTCAATTTTGACAAACGATGTGAGTTTTGACATTTCTGTTAAAATTAATAGTAAGCTATAGGCAATGTTACCAACTGTACGTTTTATTTAAATCTTATTAAAGGATTTTTTTTTGTTTATATATTATAAAAGGTTGTTCCCATGGCGATTCAACTATAACATTAAACACCCAAACTTAGGAAATTGAGTTATTTATTTATTATTTTGCCACGCATCTTACTACCCATTCGGGTTTTAAGTATTTAACTACACTAATAGAATTTTCCCACCCCTAACCTACTAATAGCATCATTCAGCCCGCCAGGGCACCATTGTATTTCTGTATGAAGTTTTGTTATATGTTTCTATGTCGTGTGTGTTGTCGAGAGACCCTCGGGGCTGGTGTCAACTGTTTGTCCTATATGTTTCTCCATGTTTTATTTATGTATATTATTGTTAGATGTTTACGAAAAATAAATAACCCATACAAACAAACAAACACTAATAGAGTATGGGTGAGGAAGGGAGAATTTGAGAAGAAATATGTCCTCATTGGCGTGAAGGGAGATTGGAAAAATATCTCGGAAAAATCACCCTTAGGACACCCGATTAAGATTTTTAAAAATGAGTTTGACATTTAGACAGTGGGCCCATTAGGGTGGATTTTTACTCGGATAAAATAATACATTATTTTAGGCGTCACCTGGGTTGAACTTAGGTATTTTAAATCTTTATTAAGCTGGATTCTCGCGGAGTCAATTATTGTACGACCGTGTATTTGTCTGCATTTTTTGAGCAATCATAGTCAACGACTATGTCCAGTGGCCGTTACAAGTACAACGTGGTATTTTCTGATTCAATCGAAAGATCTCATCACGTCTACATCCATTTTGTCACAACGAACGTACCTGGACCTGATCTACGCTCAGATGACTGTCCACGACTGAAGGAGTTGCAAGTTTTACGCCTGGGCGGATAATATACTACCACTTCCGGTAAAGTCGTGCACGACCGTAAGTTTTTTGAACACTATTTCCCATTAGGTAAGTAGCCGGCTTTACCGACGGCTTTACTTCCCCTCCGAAGTAAGTTGTGCTACGGATTGTTATTGCTCAAGAAAAATCTGTCGACCATGGATGGGTTTGAAACCATGAACATCGTATCCTGAGGGTAGCACGTTGGATGAGGTAGCGAGTCGTACATTTGATCCCATGAAATCCCATGGATATCCTTACCAATCGACCATAGCGATGAAACGTGCTCAAATAAGTTATTTACAATATCTCTCCCCCATGGTGTTAATGTTTATTCCCTGAAGGAAAGTGATTCTCTACGTATCAAATTTAGGGGCGTATAGAGAGATAAAGACCAAACAAAGATAATAAGAAACAGCTGATATTTCATTGGCCGTTGGGAGTTGAAAGTCTATTATTGTTCTAGTGATTTCCTTCACACAGACAAATAACAGAAACAATATTTGTATCATCAATATTGTAATATTACCTTATAGTTTCACAATAAATATACCTATTAGTTTCCGTAATAAATCATGATATATTAATTAAACAGTTGAATTGTTGTGCAATCAATGCACCTAACGAGTGAAACCCTGCCTGTAATTATATCTAGAATATTTCACGTTACTATCCTGCCTTTGAAATATCTACAATAATGTTACACCTGTTATGTTAGTATCATATTATAGTAAACATACGATTTTAAGATAAAACTTACCCTGATATTTCCTGTTTTCAAAAACGAGAGGCTTTGATTGCAACAATTAACTCCCATTCGGTTACGTAATTTAAATAAGACTTTCACTATTTACACAGTTCGTTATTAATGTGAATATAGTTCCATCATAATTTTGTTTTTGTTTATTATTCTTTCTCTTTGTTGAAATTATAATTTGAGAACAGAAATAACTGTTGTTATTTAAATTGTTTCATTTTTCAATTATATTTGTGGGTCACTGGTAGATTATTTAAACCGCGTTATATTTTAGTTGTTGACGTCGAAACAAATAAATTTATTAGTGGGCTACAAAAGCTCCAAAAAACATTTTGATTAAACTATTTTACTACAACGTCACACTAATTAAAATCCATTTGCAATGCTTCGAAAATATGTTGCAAAAAGCTCGGTCAGGAGTATTAAAATATACATTCCTATGCCATCTATCGACAAAAGAATGAACTTCTTCCGAGTTAAACTATTGCCGTGAAATAATAATCGTCACAGAATGGATTACGTCTTATTTTATCACCGCGTAACATGAATTTACTTTATTTTTTTGCTTTGCAGTTTACTACAAGTCTGGTCTATAAGTGTTTAATCCCGCTAATGGGGTGGGTCGGAGGAAGGTGGATAGCCTTTAGTGAAGATGTACTCGCGTTCTCGGCAAGGAAAAGTCAAAAACCATTTAGAAAAAGCACCGTCAGTAAATCCTGCCGGGATTTTAACTCCAGTCACCCCGTTACCAGAGAACCAAACTATATAAGTTTGACATTTAGTTGGCGTGTCCACCAGAGATCTTATTTCATTATTTAAATTTAATCAAACAAAAATTTACATTGGTATTTTACAATAGCCGTAAATGTTATATAAAATTAAATAACAGTAATATAAAATGCCTATAAAAATTGAAAATTAATTTTTAATCATGACCTATAATAATATGCAAGCCCTAATAATGACGCTGATTGAATAAGCTAAACATTCATAACTACGAATGAAGAACAAAATCCAAACAGTAAACAAAAATATAAGCAGATCATTTTTTTAGAACAACTCTGATTCGAAATAAAGAGGTTCAAATCCTGGCCTGATACACTGGAGTGAGTTTTCCAGTGTGATTTCCCCCATTAGATTTTTCGTCCTTTCTGATAGACCCCTTAAAATTTCCTTTCATTCTGCGCCCTTCAATTAGTGTAAGATGCAGATATCCCAAATGGCCTTTATGACGCTTAGCACACACACGCACAACACACACAACTATTTTCCATCGAAAGGGGCGGTCTTCCTTTCATAAGCTTATCAAAGCTATTATAACCAGAGTCAAGGGTGGAGCTAAATGTAAAAGTAACTGCCTACAAAAAACAGACCACTTTACACAGTTTTAAACCGCAAAAATAGATCTTATTAAAACTAACAAGGAATGTCTACTAATCACTGAAGATAGTAACATTTTCTCTTCCTCCTTTTTCTACCGTAGAAAAACAAGGAAGTTATTTTTATTATCCCTCTCGCTCTCGTATGGAAACTTTCCAGGGTTTTACAAATTGTATTGGGTTTAGTGGCGCACCCAGAAAACGTACTTTGTGTGTATGTGTGAGGGGTGGGAGGTGGTTACTTGGAGTGGAAGTGCTTTACCGGGGCACAGCTGTCTTGCCCTCGGACGTATAGAAATTGTATCATTATTATTTACTTCTAGATTATATGAGCTATATTAAATTATTTTATGGTAGTTTAGTACAAATATCTAAATAATATAAAAGACCGTACTTAAATTGTATCAAAACTATTATTTTTTATTCTTTTCCAATTTGTAGATTATGGGGGATCTTTTAATATGTGTTACTGTGTAGCTTTTTAATATCGAGTCGTAAACCTTCTATAATTAAAATGCTTTAAAATGAATTCCCTACATTCGAAACGTTTTCATTTTAGTTAATCCAAATATGTTTTAAGTTTATATTAAAACAAGCATTTGCCCGTTGCTTCGCTCGCATTAAAAAATAAATCAACACAACTTAAAATGCTAGAAAAGTTTAAGAGCAGTGTTTTCTGTGCGTACGAAGATTAAAAAACAACAACCATGGACTCGCCGCCATCCTCTTCCCCTCCACAACCCTAGCTCATATCAAGTGCTATCTTATGCACCCGCAGTACCAGTCACGGCGAATGTTCACTGCTTACGCGCGGTCTTTTAGACACTACCTTCGCTCGATGATGAGCAACGTGGTATACAGCTTACTGTAGTTATCTGAAAAACAAGGAGTACAACAAACAAAATCCCGTCCTGATCCGATGAATACTTTTTGAATATACTGTAAACAATCAAATGGAGAGCCAGACAAACATTGTAGAAATGGATTATGATGTTCTTATCGTTTATACTACATAGAAGGAAAGGAAAACACATTAAAAATTTGAACGCGCTGAAAATTTAGCTGGTGTATCCGTGCTTTACATGAGGAATCTAGCCTATAAGGTAACTTTGTTAATTAATGGTATTGTATTAATTAATCACAGAGAAAAGTAACCAAATCTTCAATTATGTATAAATATTAATCATTTATTATTTTAAATTGTGTTACAAAACTCGGAAGGTAGGTTGACTAAATCTCATTATCAAAATACAGATCATAATCTAAATGTTTTAAAAGAGGAATTTTTTTAAATATTAATTTTTAACTTCTCTATACACAATATTTATACTCTTTATGGTGACATGGTGGTCTAGGGGTAAGGTGTCGGACTTCTATGCTGGGAGTCTGGGGTTCAATCCTCGGTCCCGGCACAGATTTATCTGATTACCAAACCCTTCCTTCATCTCTGACAAGACATCTTGTGAATGTGAGAAATGCCAGGCCTCCACCGTGGTTCGGATTCCACGTTAAACTGTAGGTCCTTCATTTCATCTCACAATAACCCTACCATTACACATTAGCGTAAGTGCGTATAACCCGAACGGGTAGTAAGACGCGGTGCTAATAATAATAATAATAATAATACTATTTATTATTCGTGCTAATTAAATAATAAAGAAGAGTGACATAGCATAAATAATTGGTTGTTAAAGAGTTAGAACAAATTAAAGTTAAATAGAACTGTAACAGTTTATAAAAGGAATTATTTATTTTCAATGTTTTTGGCCTAATTCGATCCACTATTTTGAATTTGCCATATTAAATTTTCTCTTTTAGAACTTTTTTAGAGAACATTATCTTAAAATCTATCAGCATGCCAAAATTTAGGATTTTAGGTTGTTTAAAAGTGTTAGAATAAGGTATGGGGACAGTCAGATATTAAAGCCAAATCGAGTTATATTGTTCAACAACTGGCTTCACTCTTAATATAATCTCCAATCCGGAAATAATTATGTCACCCAATAAATTTAAAAAAATATGCTTTGAAACAAAACATTTAATCAGCCCATAAACTGAGTTCACAAACGAATGCAATCCATAGAACGCCGTATTTGTCTAAAAAATATAGTAAATATAAAAATAAATGATATACATTGTTAAGAAAATATATTATAAATAAGAGCATCACAGTTTAACAAAGGGCATAAATGTTCAAACTTTTACGGTTGTTTAAGGTTGTCCCTTTACATGTTTCGAAATATTTCAATTTACTACCATACGGCAAATATTTTATTCTATTAGCTTAGTAAAACAAATTTTGGGGTGGGTGAAGGGGCGGGTCTTTCTTCCATTTCAGCTAATGAATTTTTATATTAAATTTTTGTTCAGAATTTTTGCTTATATCTGTGTGACAAATTTCAATCTTCTACCAATCCTCTATATCTATATATAAGATTAACAGAAGATTCAAATTTGTATATATATGTATATATATAAAACTATATATATATATAACTATATATATAAGCAGTAGAAGATTGACATATATATATATAAGATTGGTAGAAGATTGAAATGTGATATACATATATATTTAGCACCATGTCTTACTACCTGTTCAGGCTACACGCATATGTACTAATTTCGCTAGTGAGATAGGAATGAGGAAGGTTGAATTTAGAGGAAGTGTACCCACAGTTTCGTGAAGGTAGAGTGCAAAGCTATTTAAGAAAAACAAACCTCAGTACACCCGACCAGTATTCGAACCCCGACCTCCTTGTCATTGGCAGTATAGACTAACACAATATTAACGCCTTAGACCATGCGGCCATTGAATCAGCTAAACTTAAATGCTAAGAAATAGATTTCAATAAATGTATTCTAATTGTGATATTTTGTTTTGTTTGTCCCTACGTTGGACATTGTGAACCAAATATCCGGGTCCACAGTGGTTCTCTATAAGCTGAGTTGACGTAGACCTATATTGAGATATTGACGCCTTATACCTCGTAACCTCCAGTGTGTGTAATTCCAGACACAATAAAATAGAAAGTTGGCACTTTTTAAATCTACTTTGTGAAACCCCAAGGTGTGCACCTTAAAATAAATCAAATATGTTGAACCTGATATCTTAAACCACGTATCAACAGGGAAGTGCATCTTCGAACTTGATGAACCAAGACATTTTAAACTTTAAATAAGTAATTAGGTACATATTTAGGGTGTTCACCTTAGTCTCTTTTTAACATTCATAATGAGCCTAGCACATTAGACATTGTGATTACCTATTCGGCTAGATAAATAACGAAGAAATATAGAAAGTGAAAACTTGTTACTAACTACTTTCTTTGGAAAAATTTAGTTTTTGTTACTACACATAATGTGAGAATGAAGTATTAAACTGCATGATTGCTGGTGTAGAAGAATTCCAAATGAAGTACCTCGAAACTTTTAATCTTTGTATGATTACTATTGAGGGAAACTATTATATAGTGGGACTTAGTTGGTTTTTTATACGTTTATCATACTAATTAAATAAAAATAAAGTGTTTGCCCTTTATTTGTTTGTTTGTTTGTGTGTTACTCAACCACGTCCAAACCACCATACCAAATGTTCTACTGAAATTTCGCGTGGATATACGAGTAATTTTGACGTCCTGTTAACATAATATAGGTTAATTAAAAATCACATCCACCATTTTGTTTCAAGATAGCGGTTACAAAACACTTCATTTTGGGATTTTTCTCAGCTTATTCTTAATGGATTTATATTAGGTCAAATTTTAAGGGTTTCTAGATATAATTATAATAGGCTATACGGCCAACTTGAAAAAAAAAATTGTGGCTATAGAACACTAACTTTTAGCTTGTTCAGAGTTATTATTCATAAACTTTGGGAAGCCTGACATTGGGAACCAATAATAATTATATAAATAATATAGGAAGTGTATTTGTGTATATGTTTGTGTGTTTGTGGGTACGTGTGTAGGTGCTATAGCTCCAAAACCAAGAGACCTAGAAAGCTTAAATCACACTTAAATAATATAAAAATTAAGTGTTATCAGTTTGTTTGTTGCTCAAACCCTCCCAAGACACTCATGATTTAAGATATCACTTTCACAATATACTATACTGCAAATGACAGGAAGATTGGGGTTCGAATCCTGGTCGGGTATACTGATTGAATTAATTAATAAAAGTCATCATAATCATACAATAAATCAGCCATTTCTTAATATAAATAAAAGTAACCTCACTTTAATAATAATAACAACAACAATCGCCTTGAAAACAATATGGCGGAGTGTTTAACGTTGTTAATGTGGACGTTATGTTTGCTAACCGGAAGGTAGACCTCGCGTTAACTTTACGAGCACATTTAAAATCTGTTCACGGTAGGAATTGTTTTCTGAAAGGCCTTTTTCCTTACCAGAAGTCTATTATATAATAGGATATTGGTAGGTAAAAGGACCTTTCAGAGAGCAATTCCTACCGTGAATGGAGTATACGTGAACATTAGCGCTAACCAAACATTGTAAAATCAAAAGTAGTGGTCGTTATCGCGTTAAGCCCTAACGAATAGAATAGCATGACATTGTGAAATTGGGCCTAAGATTATTTAATGGCCTAATCTATATTATACTACATTATAAGGATAAAGAGGCTAGCATTGACACCACTTTTGAGGGGGGGGGGGGAGATAGGGGGGGTCAAGGGGATTTCTACCCAGCCAAAAATATCCTAGGAGGGATAGGTCCTATAGTGTCATTTTGCCCCCTCAAAATTCTCCACATCTGCATTTTATTCATGTGTGCAACATTATGTTGACAAATGTGTTGCAAGATACAAGGGTTTCTTGGTTTTTAATAATAATTACATTTTGAACAGCTTCTGGAATATTCTTTATAAGTAACCTAACACTTGGAAGTTGCCTGGTTCGCATATAGGTAGCTGTAGTGTACGTTCGCGAGCAGCACAATTTAGAAGTGCCCGAAATAGAAAGCTGCTATCGAGTATTATCGCGGTATCGACTCAGCAGTCGAAACTCGATAGTACTAGTTTAACAACCATCTCAAGCGCTGAAGTCACTGTTCAAATTCCCACTATGAGAGCTTATTCCACCTTCTATTGTCTATATCGTGCAGTGTCCGAGTCGGTCAGTTTTCAGTTGTGTCGCGATTAATAGCATAAATAAATTAACAGTATGTGTATTTATAATTCGTTTGCTATAATTTGCAAATTCCCTAAATAATGAACAAATTCACGTATCAAATATCACATTTTATTTTTCCTTCACAAACCTGCATTCCATTAATCATGTTGCCCCCCCCC